>CABFOW010000024.1:163468-182737 GCA_902141385.1 Timema californicum
GGGGGGGGGGGGGTTGACACGTTATTAGTGAGGGTGCCTCACAATTTTCTTTTAAAGATCGAGTCTTTATGTGGAAATATACTGGGAAATTTTGTACCTATACTATGATTTTGATAAGAAGAACATAGTATGTTAGTTACTAAAGCTATAAAAACCATTATAATACTATATATTCATAAGTCAAGTCATGTTATTTGCATTCGTCCCCTTTGGTATATATTATAAATACTTAAAACAACACAATTAGTATTGTAAACTGTAATCAATGTTGGTTGAAAATAAAAAAATGTTGGGACTTTATTTTGTTCGTATATACTGTTCTTCCGACCAAAATCATGGTAAAGTTATTAAATATAAGCTAATTTCATAAAATATCACACCAACGTGTCTTAGTAAATTAGTTCTCCAAGAGATTTTAGTTTTATCCAGGATTTAACATAAGATAATTCCATATTTTTGTATTGTTTAGTCCTACTGATTGTGACTAGTAATTCTGGGCAATAAATCTAGGTGATCTAGTGGTAAGTATGATGTACTAGTGTTAGTGTTTAAAATTTGCAAGCTTTTCACAATTTGCTCCAAGAACAACCATCCATCAACAATTTAAACTTTATAATTCAAGTGAAAATATAATAAATAAAGGAAATATATTAAAGATGCATGAACATTAACCGTTTAAAGAATGGAATCATTTTTGTTATATAATGCATCTACAATGTGTTCAGTTGGGAATCGAACCTCGACCTCTCCACACTTACCTAAGTTCGTCAGCGAGAGCAAGTAAGATGTCCTAAATAAAAATAAATAATTATTTAGGTATTCTTAAATAATTTTAAAAATGTTTTCATGAAAGCAAATTGATTCAAAATGAAACATGAGTGTTCATTCTGGTAAATCCATCGGAACTATTTTTTTATCTAAACAAACATGGTTCTTTTTTATTAGTTAGTAATTTTTTAATGTGCACTGATTAGTCTGTGATATCCAAATATTTTTCACCTATGGGGTTGGAGGTAGAATTTAAAGGAAATGTACTCGCGTTTGCGTGAAAGGAAAGTGAAAAAATAATTTAGAAAAAAAATCAACCTCATTACATCTGGATGAGATTTGGACTAGAAATGTCCCTTCATCCTCCAACCAGACTAGACAAGATAGACATCTTCTTACCACCTGTGCAAGTTGGTTACAGTATTATGCAAATATTCCTTAGAAACATTTTGAGAAGTCAATCTTTTGACCCCCTAGACTTTGTGAAAGAAAGAGAGGCGAAGGGGAGAGATCCGATGTATATGACTATCTTTTAGTATTGCCTCTTACTAACCATTCGAGTTATACGTCTATGTGCTAATTACACTGGTGTGTTAAGGAGTAAGAGGGGTTAATATTGATTAATTTTACCCGTATTTGCGTGGAGGGAGAGTGGAAAAACACTTAGGAACACCATCCTCAGTACACCTGATTGAGGTCGAACTCCGGTCTCCCTATCCTCTGCAGTCTAGTATCTACTAGTTGTTTCACATGTGGCGTTCATTGCTCTACAGTTTTCGATCTTAAGTCTTGATCTAACTACCGGAAATTGGTTAAGAATCGGGTTGAGGCCTAACTCATACTAATCGATATTGGCAATTTCATAAACGTCTCGGTAGTAGGATACAAATTATAAGATTTATAACCTCAGTCAAAATATATACGCGCTTATTCACCGGAGTTGAATTTTATAGGAACTTTTTAGTTACTTAGAAGAATTACAATAGTATCATAATGGTTACCATCCACTAGAAGGGAGTGGGGACCTGTATTCACAATACGACGTGAGAATGACAGTTCATAATCTTTAAAATTCCCATCCTCAATAATCATAGGATATGTTAAAAATGCCTTTATTTTTTGAGTAAGGCTAGATATATGTTTCTGGCAGTGGCGTGTCATGGATTGCTGCCATGGTAAGCAATCTTTGTCCAAGCTTTACCTGAACGATTCCCACTAATTAGTAGAAGACTAATTGTTCAGTGTAAACAAACATGCATTATTATTAAAGGAGTGTAGAACAGACCCTATCTAGGATTGGTCAAATGAGGCCCTATTGAATGAGATAAAAGGTTTTAACAATTTCGATACCTTTGAATTTTATTTTATTTTGTAGTGAACAATAATTAAAAATAACAAGCCCTTTCATGAGGCATCCGCCTTGGTCTGCAAAAAAGTATAAGCCACACTCTGGCCACAAGGCTTAAAATACATGGGTCTATGTCGTTTTCTGGAACTATTTCTCTATCCGTTCCTAGCCTATATTCCCTTTCATCCTTCATATACAACAACCCTTTGTAATGTCAATAAGAAAGAGGAAACAGAAGGAATCTGCCTATCTCAAGATAAAGAGGAAAGCTCGCTGCAAGTTCCCAAATGTATAAACATATTCTGTTGTGAGCCTATCTTAAAATTACTATCGTTGCTAAAAAATAGATAAAGAAAGAGCCCTTTTTTTTATTAAAGCCTAGTATAATAGGGCAGTGGATATGCTTAAAAAATCGTTTAAAATGAGTTAATGTTTCATTTTCACACATTCTTTTCTTATAATTAAACTCAAAATATAGGATTATTAAGGAAAGATATACCTGTAGTAATCTTTCAATTTTATTTTGGAATAAAGCATCATACATATAATTAAATATTATATTAGAGCTAAATGTCTGATCAGCAGTTTCTCATTTGTAGCAGCCCTTCTAATAACGCGTCATTTCAAGACGTTTGCTTGGCGTCTCGGCGCTCTGGTGTGGGGCCTCTAAATGTACAGTCTCTAACACTCAGAACCAGCGATATTTTAAAGTTGGACACTTACTCATTATTTCATAAGCCAAACCAGGGATGTAAAACTGGTTTGAGCAAAAGGGCCACACGTACCCGCATTTTAGAAATTTCTTTTATTGTCAACATCTTCCAAGAAAGAAACTAGATGTTGAATTAAATTTCAAGAGTTATACTCTCAATTTTTCCTAGAAATTCGAATTTTTAAAATCAGAAGTGCATTAAACTTTAAATTTTATGTTGAAGTCACTTTCATAACTGATGACAAAGAAGTGTCATGTTCTCTCGGCTGTATGTTCTCTTTCATATGAAAAAAACAACCATTCACACTCTTACTAGCTGCCAAATTTGATTAGTTCTTCATTTGTCAATTTAACCATTTTTGCGAATGAATTTTTGGTGAGTATCTTACGTGCTAGATTAACCAGCCCCATGGTGTAGTGATTAGTCCACCTGGCTATGAGTTTAGCTCTAGGGGTCCTGGGATCAATTCCCAGCTGGTATCTTGAGATATTTCCCGGAAGCGAGATTACCTCAACTGTCAACAAAGTTGGTTTAGTTGGGCCTTAGTAAGATTTAAGTTTTTCTACTGATTTCACACCATCATACTCACTATTATCATCATCTCATCGGGACATGGAAAGATCATCCATGGAAATGATCTACGACTAGAACATTCGGGCATCCCCTGGGCAACAGTATAATAGTGTGACTATTTTCCCCACAAATGAGCTACGAGAAATGCACCCCAGATGCGCAATATATATATACTTGCCAGGTTTGCCCAAATTATCAGTAACGAATTTTAAATGCCATTATCTCAAATTATGAATTTTTAGAATATTTAAAATGAGTTGAATCAGACCACATTGTATGTTGTTTAAAGTAAAGCTCCGATGGCCTCATATAACCATGCATCGGGCCACAAGCGGCCCACGGACTGAGGTTTGACATGCCTGCTCCAAGCCGTACACAGATCGATGTCAATAACTCTATATTCAAACCAAAGTCACTTAATATCAAATTATCCAAAGTTGTCAGGAATCCTAGGGCTGGCCATCTGCATTAAAATACCACTACTTGGGCAGACATGAGCCACTCTGAATATTACAATAAAACTACTTACACCTCGTTTCAGTCAACAGCATTCTTATTTAGTCCCTCTCTTCTTTAATTGGGGGACATAAATTCTATACTGGCATGGTAATTAAATACGGGGAAAGAACATTTTAGGGTTTGGTCACAGGCAGGACAAGAATTATGTCACCAGCTTACTGCGAAACTGTGCTAAGGCTTGTTTTCAAATAAAATTTATGTTGTCCGATTTTTCATATTTTGAGAATATTTAGGTTTTAATGAATGGGAAATATGTGTAGTCGAAATATCGTATTCAACCTAAACTCAATAAGCCTCTATCTAATTTTTGAAAAAGAGTGTTAGATTAATATTTTATTTTATTTCATCTTATTATCTGCCATTTATTAATATCATTATCCTGAAATGTATTGAACTATATGTTTTAAAACTAATAGTATAATTAGTATAGCCACAGTTTATATTAAATACTAAGCCTGAGTCCACGTCGTAGCTTAATTTTAGTTTGGAATTAACTTGGAAGTTTGTAAACTTCATGGATCATTTTTACTTTCAGTGTCAAGAGACAAACGAGTATCCTACACAAGAAGTAATTTAGTTAGAATTAAAGACAATTTAAATGCGTGTACACCTTTCTCATACACTTGTATTCTAAAGTGACATAAGTTTCACTTAGACAAAATTCACGTGACTAGCTACAAAATATACCTTATTTATAAATGGGTGAATGGATTTATTAAATTCATAATATTGTTTAGCCTGTACTGCTGTCAAATAGATTCAAACTAATGGATTTTACTGACAATTATTATCGATGAGATTGTTAAAGCTATTTCACATATACATAAGCTATTTCTTCAAATAATATGTTAGCTACTATTGTAATAACTTGACGGAACATAATTATTACCATGCCAGAGAATTAGCACTCCTGGTAAAAGTTCTTGAGTTCTTTTCTGGGATAGCATATTTTTGATTAATGTTATGTTTAACAATCCTTTAGAGCCATCAAACTCAAATTCCTCTCGAGAGAGGTCGGAAAACCATCAATAGGAATAATAATATTTGGTTCCCTCATCTGAGTTTAGAACAATGCACCGCTTTGTAAAGTCAAATACGTTATTGTTATGTTAATTCTTCTGGTGGTCCTACTTCTCTACAAAAAATTAGACCATACTATTTACGATTAAATAAATCTTTAAGAAAATAAATAATAATAATATTTAGCACCGCGTCTTACTACCCGTTCGAGTTATACGCTTTAGTACTAATTACTCTAATGAATTATGAATTGGGAAGGTTGAATTAAAGGAAGTGAACCCGCATTTGCGTGGAGAGAGAGTGGAAAACCATTTAGGAAAAACCACCCTCAGTACACCCGACCAAGATTCGAACCTTGATCTCCCCGTCCTCAGCAGTCGAGCTCAACACGACAAGTGCGTTAGCCAACTACGCCACCGAGGCGGGTTTTAAGAAAATAGAATAACCAAATATTGTAGTTTCATTTATATTTTTACAACACTTACAGTAAAAGGTATACAGCTACAATAGAACTTATACAAAAAAAGCTACCACTTTTTTGTGGATGATATGGGTAGTATTTATAATGAGCGTGTAGTTTTAAAAATAAAATGAATCAAACTTTGGTTTTATTTTGTGCGGAATAAACAATTGACCCCTAACCACCTTTATAACCATTTAATTCCCTCATTTATTTATGTTTACACGTTTTCAATTTAAAACAGCTGTGATATAGAAACTGTTATTCGTAGAGTGTATGATAACCACTTAAGAGCCCGTCTCACTCCAGCTTCAGCCACACGTCACATCATGGTTTGATTTATGTATTCTGCTTCAATCAAACCATTTTGGTGGCAAAGTAGGAGACGCAAGCTAAAATCAGTGGTTTTGCAGTTTTTATAGAAAAAAACTTTTTTTTTGCAAATAACTGAAATATCACTCCATTAGAAGAAATATTTTAATTATATTCACATGGTGATATCAACAGTTGTTGAATATCTGTCAAAGTCATTGTGAAATTTTTTGAGAAACTTTTTAAATGAAGATAAAAAGTTGTTATTGAATTCCAGAACACCCTCGACAGATATTTAGGAACTCTTAATACTGTAATGTATTGATTTGGAATAATCTAAATTATGTAAAAAGTCATGGATAAAGGTAATTTTTCTTTAAAGTAATATAGGTAGAGTATCCTTTTAAGATTCATCCATGAACAAACACGCGTTTCTCAGAATGAGGTGAAAAAGACTTCACCCCTAAAATATATTTTTTTATACCTTATTCCTGGTAAAAATGCAACTGCGTCGCTTCTTGTTAAAGAGAACAAGTTCATAGTATTTGGCAGAGCACGCCATTTCTTTATACCAATAAGAAGCTAGCCCTCATAAAACGTGTCGCCAGGACTCTGTCTATTGGTTAGTTTTTACTTTGTTGACCAAGGGAGAAAATGCAAGGGGTATGTCATATATAGACCATAGTGCGTATGTTTAGATACAGTATACTATTGCAATTACCCACGACGACGATGAGGAGGACGATCTCCGGGACCTCGCTCACAGTCCAACACATTATAATATAAGTCACTTCATTATCACAAGTGTGCAGTGATAACAAACATTTAACTGAAATATGTGCAAATAATTTACTGGTGTAATATAAATAAACCGTGTGTGAAATAACAGCCAACAACATTTCTCTTTCTTTAATAATATTAATACCGATTTAATTAGTGCTTGAACACGGGGCTATAGACAGCTGATTGAACGGTATCTATTCCGCAGTGATGATAGGCGCTCGATAACGGAGCTTTAGACAACCTATTAAATCATCACAGCAATAACAGGGAGTTAATCCGTTGTGTATCAATCGACGCCCGAAGCGGGGAGATTGATCACAAAGTTATTATTATTGACGCCCAAAGAGCGGCACGTTTTATCCGATAGTATTACAATACCACCATATGAACAAAACTATACAACTTATGCAATTATGCAACTTCTACTGGAAAAACATTTGATTCCTTTTGTTCAAAAAACGTTTCGCTATAAAAACTGCAAACACATTTCCCTTAACTCATTTTCTCTACATACCTTAATAAAAATGAGGGATTTTTTTTACCTTCCCTCTGATAATGAACCACAGACCTTTAAACCTGAAGATGACCTACCATATCACTAGCTTCAATGGGCGGGAAGGAATGTCAGTGTTGGAGCAATTCTTGGAAAAGATTGGGTCCAGTGTAAAAGACGAACACACTAATTGAAGAGAGGGGGGGAAACTTTTTATCGCATGAAAACACGTGTCTTGGGGGGTAAGAGGGTGGACTGGCCCATGCTGGGGGGAAGGGAACGGGGTGTGGTGTGTAGACAGACAGACGAGGGGACAAAGATAGATTGGTAGAAAAAAACTGATTGGTGTTATCTCAGTTGATATCACTCACTGTGTGACATAGAACTAAAGTCTGCTTTAAATAGAAATACTTTTTTGACATTCAATAAAGTTACAAAAATTATTTACTTTTATTCATACGTGCAATTCATATAATAAGCGAAGGATTCTTTTTATTTATAGTTAATTCGAAACCGGAATGGTGGTGGAAGCTAGAAAAATCTACCAGATTTATTATCATATATCCATTCGCTAAGCATAATTATATTTGATTTCTGTCATTTTTGGGAGAAAAGACTTTCACAGCAGAAGATCCGTTTTTAATTATATTTTTCTTTTAACCATTTGTATATCTTCTGATTACTATCAGATACCACCACTCCTATAACTAATGAGCTCTTCTTATGAAATAATAAAATTACTATGGTAAAATGATATCAATGTTGACCTCTAAGCAATATATTATTATTATTGATAAAAGTATTTTACCATTGGAATCACGTTGTAAGTATTTATATTAAAGTAAGCCCTTCAGCAGACAAATGGTCTAAGGTGTCACTCTCGTGTTGGATTGGCTTGCAGATTATGGGTAAATTGGGATTAAAATCCCGGTTATTTTTGAGGGTGGTTTTCCCTCAAATGGTTTCCCTCTTTCCTTCCACAAAAACGCGGGTACACTACCGATAAAATTTTCTCTTCCTCATCCCTACCCAATTATAGCTTCATCATATAGTAAGATGTGGTGATGAATAAATATTTAAATTCAAAGTAGCTTTAAGGAATTTTATTAGCATAAACTTAGGGAAAATATAGAAAACCATGTTTGTGTGGACTCAAATATTCCGATTTTCCAGTGACGTGGAGTTAGGGTTCGAATCGAGCCCAATCCTGTACTGAAAAGGTTTTTTCCTCTAATGTTTTCCAATATCATCTCGCGTAAATATGGGTATATTTTCCTTGAATTCTACCTCTCTCACTCCCACATCACTAGAAAAAAAAATGTAGCATGAAGCCCAAACGGGTAATAGCACGTGGTTAAAAAATCTACTCTGTGTCAATAAAACACTTTTTACCCTTGCACTAATAATAAACACACATTTCTAACCCATAGTCAAATGCTCTAGAAGCCACCCAACTCTAACGGGTTTGCGTGAATTTAATTGTCATCTAAAAACTCTGGTCTGGCATAAAATACGTGTGCATAGTATATATATGTAGAAAGACCATTAATCACACGGGCGAAATACCATGTGCCAACTTAAAAAAAATTAAAAGTTCATTGCCCTCACTATATTACCTAATTTCTTCCTGAATCACTGAAACGGGGACACAACTTTTTGACGCAAGACACAACGCACACAAAACACAATTCAAAAAAGATACATATTGTACGTCTCATTCGTCACAAGACACACACAGCCTATCAACGTGTTTTTTAACACCAAAAAGTTAAAAATAAAAGTTAAAGTAAACCTTCTCCCCTATCCCCTCTGTTCTCCAGCTAACCTCTGTCTTTTTCTTACCCCCTACCCCAACTTCTTAGCACGATCTTTTCTAAAAGACACGTCTTGACGAACAAGGCGCGGGTGTGTACAACGAGGCGTCCCGATGCCAATGAAAAGGTTTTTTGGCGCCGTTCAATGTAAACTTACGCTCGCGACAACGCCGACGTTAAAAAGGAGTAGGTGCTAAACAATGGAACTATTCAAGACCTCGGAATGGAGACGGAGGAAAAACAGGGTGTAGCTATTTATAACGGGGTTTTATTACGTCGCCCGGTCGACCTCCCAGCTCGGTAGGTTTTTGAGTTATAAACACAAGAGTAGAATGGTCACCATCAGGCTATTTTATTTTCTCCTGATATTTGACGAACGAAACGTAAAACTGGGCACGATTTTGCTACTGATATTCTTAACTGCAAAGATCTTAATGGTCTAATTTGTGTGGTACCTGCCCTCTTGAGCACGCGAAATAAATGTTTAGCCAATGATAGGGATGTTAGGGTTCGAATGCCAACCAAGTGCACCGAGTGTGGTTTTAACTAACTAGCTTAGAATTATTACTTTACTGTGATACAGTTGCACTACCACTAGAGTTAGAGTTAATAGTCCTTTTTCCATTAGTATAGTAAAATCGTTATATCCCAGATGGATAGTAAGACGGGGATAAAAATAACAAAATTGAGTCGTAGGAATGAAGAAGGTAGGTTAAAAGAGGTGCACCTACATTAGCGGGAAGTGGAGATGAGATAACCATAACGACGAATCAGATGTCGAAGATCATCCTCAACACTCACAGCCGATGTTTGAAACTTTAACTTCATGCCACCGGAAATACAGAATATTATGTACCTAACACCATATTCTTCGTGACCACCAATAAAAAAACAATTAAACATATATTTTTTAAAATATATATTACTAATGCATACAGTGGTAAAGTAGGCTTTTTATGAGTTATCCGGTTACTCAACCTAAGGGATAGGGATGATGAGGGAAGTTTAGATAAAATATAACCACATTACTGTGAAGAGAGGCTAAGGAAACCACAATGCCAATACCTATGCGTAAAACCACCTTAGTTCTTTTGACTGGGATTTGAACCTAGCTCCGACCTCCTGGGTTAGAACTGAGGACGTCAGCCGTGTTCTTGGGTCAGGGCTAACACCACCGGGTGTAGAAGTACTGCCCCATTTGTGAATAATAATTTTGTTTAGCATCGAGTTTTACAACTAAATCGGTTTATACGCTTTTTACTAACTACGCTATTACTTTTGGGTACTAGGAAGGTTATATTTAAAAGATATGTACCTGTATTTCCGTGGAGAGAGAGAGAGTGAAAAACCATTTTGAAAACCACACTTAGCACATCCAAACGAGATTAAAACCTTGGGATCTCCCCTTCATCGGCAATCTAATATATTACGAGAGTAGTGATTTAAACCACGCGGACACTGAATAGGGTAAAATACTACTACTATTAACATTAGTTTTAGAGTTAGTTGAATTAAAATTGATACAATTATGACCTGAAGCCCCCCCCCCCCTAACATCCTAAACTATTGTTCAGTTAGTTACACACTGTCTGCTTTCTTCTTTTATCACTGTGTCTTATTAACCTTTCAGTATATACGTATATATTAATTACGTTAATGAAGTAGGAATGAGGAAGATATAAATTTTAGAGGAACTGCACCGATATTACGTGGAGGGAGAGTGTTAGCCCATTTAGGGAAAACCAAACACTACACCCGATTAGATTATAACCATGAACTCCACGTCACTGGCTGTCAAGTCTAACAGTATAGTGACGTGTTAGACCATGTGACCAATGATCTGTCTCCTTTTACATTTAGCTTATCGTTTCTGTATTAGGCTAAGTTAATTTGTAGATTATAGTATAAAAATTGCACATTTAGTAAACATACAAAACAAAATTAAATAGATATGTGAGAACCAATATCTGAATATTCTATGATTTAGTGACATATTATTATGTCCAAGAAAAATTATTGGTCTTAAATATTGGTTAACGTCAACTGAAAGAGACTGTTTAAAATTCCGGTAAAGTCATGTAGTGCAAGAGCGGGCTAAGTGCAATATGATTATATTTGATTATAAGCGTATTCCCTTCTTCTAATAGTCTCTCTTGCGTAGCAAGGGGTTGAAGGTCCAGTTGAATCTAGTTCAACCTTGTGCTGATCCATTAATTGTTACTACATTTGTTTATTTAATTTAAGTTTGTAGTATTTCCCTTTTCGGGTAAACTGGCTGTCAGAAAAATATACATATTTATACAAATCGTGTAAGTATGAATACAGTAGAATTTAAAGGAAGTATAAGCACAATTTGTTGAAGGGAGAGTGATAATATTATTCAAGAAAACAATTTTTAAAACACCAAAAAAGTCTGATGATTTAGCCATTGTATGCACCGATGGTGAATTGTATTTTATTAAATATTTAGTGGATTTAATTTTACTTTATAGAAAGGTACATATAAATGTTTGAGTAGTAAAATAAATATTTGTATGAACAAATGTACAATATTCTTAAAAAAAACTAATTTATTACTTTCCATTTTATTATATTATTAATAAGCGACCTGACAAAAATACAACAATTAGTTATTCTTTTACCAAACCTACTTTTGTAAAGTTTTAATTTCCAAAGCAGAGATAGGGATGGTATAGACCTATATTTTAAAAAGAGGCAGATTTAAAACATTGAGGCTACTTACACATTTATTTTCAAGATAGGGTTGACGCGTTACGGTAACCCGGCGAAAAAAAAGAATGGGAAGTGTTTACGACCGCTACAAAATATCTGCTTCCCCTTTTACTCCCAAAACCCACTAAGGGTTTGAAAGGGGAGGTAGGGGGTGTTTCTCACCGGCCCATAGTGCTATTCATCTTGTAATGCGGGTGCAAAGTATGCAACTTGCACGACATGCACGTAACGCTGCTTGCCATCGTGTGGGGCGCAGGGGAACTAACTGATGGATAACTAAGGTGACCAAGGACTCTTGAGATGGTTCCGGTTCTACTGCTGTGGTTACACGAGTAGTAAGATACTGAAGGTCTACAGGGATGATCATATAAGATGTACCATAAAGAGACTGGAAATATTAATGCTTGGAATATGTTGGACGATCAGTGTTTTCAATGGAAACACTTACTCGAGCCTATACTCTATTATACTAAAATTTAATTCGGTATGTTCCTAAAATTAAAATATTATTTATTAATATTACTATTGTCTTCTTGGTGGTTTTATAATATGAATAATACATTATAAACTTATCTAATTTTATTTCGTCCATAAATTATAGAACAAGTTTAGCGAAAGGTTAAGGGAGTTACAAGAATAATGGTTCAATAACTAAACCAAGAATTACTTTTAAACAAGCTTCGGTCGCCGAAGGGTCTAACGCACTACTCTAGTGGAAGTATAAACTACCAATGACGGGGATATTGAGGTTATGATCTCAGTCGGGTGTATTGAGGGTGGTTTTTCCAAGATTGTTTTCCACTATTTATATTTCTCTCTCCACGAAAATGCGGGTACACTTCCTCTATATATACACTTCCTAATCCGTAAAATTATTAGAGTAAATAGTAGGCCGATATGAGCATAGACCCAAAAGGGTAGTAAAATGCACTGATAAAAATGGTTTAATACGTTTTTTTTTTTACGAAAAACCTTTCAATAAATCTTGTTGAGATATATTTCCTATAATACACGTATATATAGTATTTTAACAAGGAGTATTATTCATCTGTATCATTGTTGTATTATTTATGTATACCTTCAAATTGATATACTTATTATACGCTCTTTTTGACTGCTGTTTATTATTTTAATAAGATGTAACTATCATCTTGATGTAGGCCAAATTTGTTTATGAGTTTTAGCTGTGAATATCATGAATAAAGTTAAAACAATTTGGGCTAGCATTTTCCTGCTTCCGATAATTATCTGGTGGCTAGATCTAAAGCTAATTAGAATAGTGTTTAATTTAAAAATAAATATATCAAGCACTATCATTGTTTTTATTGAAAAACAATCAATTTACATCAAAACTTTATATTATGTTTAAAATCTCTGAGGTCTGATAGTTTTAAACTTTATTTTGATATATATATATGTAAATTTTGTTCCTGATCTATGCTTTCAAACAAATTATATATTGTTGTTTTATTTACTAATGTGTAAATAACTCTTAAATATTTTGATGAGTTTTGCCAGCGCATAAATAAAAACTTTATCGATAGATCTTTAATTATTTTGTGACTAGGGGTTAAATAGCTAGTAGCCCAAATAGTTAGTTTTATTAGTAGTTCTTAGTAGCTTATGTAAATGGGTAGTTCTTTTCACTAGTATTCAAAGAACTTTAGTTTGTCCACAAACATTTCTTTTCATAATAAGGGCCTATAACATAAAAAATTATATTTCTTCCAGTAATTTATATTATATCTTAAATTATTGTTGTGTGACATTATAAGCACAAGAGAATCAACCATAAAACCCATTTTACCACCTTTTTTAACGCCGAATATATTCTAGTAAAAGAAGACTAATATTCTATTCAATATGTAATTTTTAAACGTGTCCTGTTGAAACAGTGGAATTTTGGATTCTTATTACAGTGCCTTATCAATTAATACATTTACTTATTTTTCTGGTGACATAACTATTTTCATACTTATTTCAAAACTCTTTTCACCTACTAATATAGACGTACTTACCTTGGTACTAAATATCAATAAATACACATTAATAATTTCATACTTAAACTGGTGGGTTTTTAAGCAGACACTATTAACAACTAAAGTAATTTTTACAGTTATAAAGTAAATATATTGATCTTTTGTTGATATTTGTCATTCTATTTTGTATAGGCATGGATATAGCACACTCTTAGCGTGTTAATAAATATGGTCTCCAAAGCACCTATAGAATTATTCGTTATCCTTAATAACGACAATAATAATAATTGGTATACCTAAAGAAACAAAATAATTACAACATTTAATACAAATACTCTCTTATATATTAAAGGATAATGGTACACTTTGTTTACTGTAAAAATTTATAGTTTAACATTGAGAGGCTTATTTATCTTAGTTATAGCTATATCGATATATCATTATGCTGCACCACAGTGCAAACAAGCAAGTTTAGTTTACTACGTTTCAGATCAAACGAGGTATACATATTTAAAATATCGTAGGTATAAATTATTTTAAAGGATGGGACTGCATACAAATAAAATAATAGATCAAAAATTGGTATCAAGCAGTACATTTTTAAACATAATACAACATATAGTTCAAAGTTTTCTAAAATATTTTGACTTTTGATCCTGGTTATTCTAACGTTCAAGAAGTAACCACAAACAGTGCACCCTATCTACACACCCCTAACCTGGAATCCCCCAAACACCAGTCACCCCTAAGACTGCTACGATATCTCAAACCACTCAAACCACCCAGAGACCAAGCATTCCCCAAGATGGTTTGGGGGTAGAGGGGGTAGAGGTGGGGTTTCTAAGGGATGGGAGATTGTGCGTCAAAGAGGAAGGGGGAAAGTGTCTAGGTGACGGCTAGGGGTTGTAGCCCACATAATGTGTCACCAGGGAAAAGGAAGCCACCTCCTCCCCTACTAGTCACCCACACGAACTGCCCCTTACATTTCGGACAGACAGTTTGGTATTAACTACCTCAGAAGTTTATAAGTTTGTCTTAATTTTTTGCCACGTTAGGAAATTAACTACTAGGCTATAGTAGGGAGATAAATGAACTTGACCAATGATCTGAGTGCTAATGCACTTCTCTCCTTTAGGAAATACATTTACACACAATATGAATTTAAGATGGATAAAACAAACACCAAACAAACTAATTCATAAAAAATATAGTAAAATGGTTTTACCTATATTATTTCCACCAATTATAAAATGGGGAACTCAGAATATAAAGAAATTTAACTTCACCTGTTGTTCTCTACAGGTGTTAAACGTGGTATCTTATCTTACATGACTAAAACCAATTCAGTGTATTCTAAATCAAGGTGCATAGGAAGATATTTGGTGCAAAAAGGGATACTGGGGAGTGGAGAAGGTTACATAATTATTAATTACATACCCGATACTCATCACAACAAATCGTTAGGCTAATAAAGTTAAGTAGATTACGTTGATCAGGATATGCAGAACGAATGGGAGAATCTAGAATCGTGTTCAGGGTATTGACTGGCAAACCCTATGAGAAGAGACCATCGGGAAAACCAAGACGGAGATGGGAGGATAACTAGAATGGATCTGAAAGAAATATTGTGTAAAGAGGTGGACTGTATTGAACTAGTTCAAGACGTGGACGTGGAATGGTTGCGTACTTTTGTGTGTCAATTAACTTTCAAGTTCTTAATGATATGAAGTAAGTAATAAGTATTTCTAAAATATAGTACAAGAAACTAAACACCAATGTGACACATAATTCAAGCTTTAATACATATTTAATGTACGTGTTATCCATGGTGGGATATGAGCTTTAAGATATTGTGGTCCAACCTTGCATTAGTCGCAGGACAAATGGCAGAATAAAAAATAATAATAATAGCAGGCAGCAAGCAAGATATAAATTAAAGATAATAACAAAGAGCAAGTTTCTTTTTATGATTACTAATACTTAGAGCCAATATACAGATATATTTGAATATTAATATGATTATAGCAATATAGTAATTGAGAGGACTGATATCCCTGTTTTAGCGCCAAAAGATTATAACTAGGTCATATATTTATTATTTATTAACAAAACATTAAGATTGGTAGGCAAGAAGAAATTGGGCTATGGGCTTCATTAGTCTTGCGGTTCATTGGTTGGAGAGCTTAGCTAAGATATATTGAGAGTTCCTTATAATATTCAATTTTATCTTATCCATTATTTATAACATTATAATTTTTAAACTAAACTATAAATAACCCCCTTTGGCTGCGAATGGATTAAGGCAATACACTGGGTTCTCTGCATTCAAATTCTGGTACATTTTTTACAAATTCAACTACTTTATTCCAACCTATAACATTAGCGTAATGAGTACATATGCCTATAGCCCGAACGGGTAGTAAATACACGGTGACCAAAAACATAAATAATATTAATCATATTGCATATATATTCTCGCTACACGTCTTACTATAAGTATTTACAATCCTGAGACAGCCGAAGACAATCAACTGCCATGTTATTCATGAATCCTCTAGGGTGTTGATGCGATCAATAATCAGCTACTAAATATCTATAAATTATTTATAGGCGTTTGGTAGTTGATGGTTATGTAGGGAAGTCACGACTCAGCTCCTGGTCTCTATTTTACTGGTGACATACCTATTTTCATACTTATTTCAAAAATTCTTCTCACCTACTAACAAAGACGTACTTAACTTGGTACTAAATATTATTAGATACACATCAATCATCTCATACTTAAACTGGTGGGTTTTTAAGCAGTCACTATTAACAACTAAATTAACAAGTAAAGTATACAAACAACTTTGTGTTGTAGTTTAGTTTGTCCTAAATGTAGACAGCATGTAATTTGGGGTAAGTAATTAACACAAAATTCTATATTAGTGGTAAGAAATGTCCCATTCAAAAAAGAGAGAAAGAAGGCTGTTTATCTATTTATTATTCTACCCTAGTAAAATACTACCCTCGTAATTTTAAGTCTCCCTACACATCAGGATTTCATGTTTAATCGCTCATGTTTCGTGTATTGTCAAATTATGAGTTATTATAACGTATTTACAGTTAGTTAATCTATAGTTGGAATTAAGATTTATGGTTTTGGATTAATAATGTTTGTAATACGTGTATACGAAACATATTTGTAGCAAGGTGGCTAGAAGGCTTCACAATATTTATATACGGGTTAATTACAAGACATGTTCTGTTATAATATTTTGGTTGACAATGTACAACTTAAATTATCAAATTTAATATAAATCTTTGTTTTAACCTTGTGTTTGTAAAATGAATGGTAACGTAAATACTAATATTTGTTCATAGTGTCAGATAAAGTAATTATAAGGTTTGGGTTCAAATTAACGTGAGTAAGTAGTAATTTCTAAAGATTTTTTATGAAAAATAATCTTATTTATCAAAAAATAAATAATTTCTTCGGTAGATACATTTAGTTTATTTTCAGCGTTTATTTTATATTTATCATGTACTTAGCTACATTTGAACATACACTTTTTGAAATTAAAATAAATCAATACAGGTTTTTGTTCAAATTCGTTTATGCCCATGACAAATTTTCAAGAACTGTTGAGAATGATATATTTAGACAAATAAAATAAACATGGCTACCAAAGAAATATATTATGTATTTTAATTGAAAAGTTTTCTTTAATTGTAAAAGTCAGAACCTTCGATCAAGTTAGATGTCACCCTATTTTAAGTTTACTTTCTTATAGTTTAAAATTATTTGTTACTTTTATCTGTTTTAATCTCCGTAGTTATTATAATATAAAATAGAGTAATGTGGATATTTAAAAATAACTACAGTAACTGTAGGATATAGTCATTAAGACTCACAACAGTGGTTACTTGGTCTAAGGTATTAGTTTCACATACGATAAATTAACAGAAATGAAAAAGTAAATATTTGAATTTCGACAAGTTTGGATTTCAAATTGTGAATTTTTATTGTAGTTTTCCCATTCTCTCTATGCATTAATACAGATGTTCTAACCTATATTTTTAACTCCAAATACTTGGATTAAATATTGAATAGCTTATTCGTTAAACTAAATATATAAAATATGAATTAATCTAATAGTCAAAGGACCGAAAACCATTAATAAATGTGAAACACATTTTCTTATTTGTACGCTACACTACATGTTTTATCTTAACCAATATAATCTTGGGCACAAACCCACCTCGGTGGCATAATTAGCTACCATGCTAGTTTTGTGTTGAACTAGACTGCCAAGGACGGGGAGTTCCAGGTTCAAATTTCATTGGGTGAGCTGGGGATGGTTTTTCCTAAATTATTTTCCATTCTCCCTCCACGCAAATGGGGGTTTCTTTCCAATAAATTCAACCTCCTCAATTCCTAGCCCAATAGCTTAATTAGAACCCAATCGTACAGCCCGAACATATAGTAGACACGGTGCTAAGTAGTATTATTAATATCTTGGGCACAAGATACAAAATAGGGGCCTTATAGAATAATTAGAATCTGCTCTAAAAGATGATGGTAACATTTTTCATTTTAATTTAATAAATTTGATATATCTAACGTGAGTTTTATAAACTGAATGATTACATACGCACACGAGAATCTATAAGAGAGAGTGCGAAATGGCCTATCAATTTTGCCCGTAATGATATTTCCACATACCTTCCAGTTTTATTTTACATGCCAAAACTGACATGGGACCAACGACTTTGATTTTCCTTCAAAGAAAGTTGTAGGCCTACTATGGAATTTTATCAATAAAGAAAAATCCGTCAACTCCAGCTGGGATTTAACCCACGAATATCAGATCTTGAGGTGAGAACTTTACTCCAAGATAACCAAGGTCGATGCTGGTAAATTTAAATTTATAATATAAAAGCTTTCTCTGTCAGTTTAGTCCATGCCAGGAGTGTTTGCCTTAAAAGAAAATGGGAGATTCGAAAAAAGAAAATCATGGTTC
The DNA here is from genome assembly GCA_902141385.1 of Timema californicum. Classification (NCBI taxonomy): domain Eukaryota; kingdom Metazoa; phylum Arthropoda; class Insecta; order Phasmatodea; family Timematidae; genus Timema; species Timema californicum. The sequence goes on from CABFOW010000024.1 coordinate 181,987, forward strand.
GAACTTCATTCTGTATAGTCAGTGCTAGGAGAGTTTCTTTAATACATTATTAAAAGTTTTAAGTTCTAAAATGTGTACCTTGTCAGGGCTGGACTTCATTCTTGCGAGTCAGTATTAGTAGTGCTTTCAACTCAGCTCGCCAACTTTATACTTTTTTGAAGACTGGTTTTAATATCTCTGCCCATCCCTTGAGACTGGCAGCAGCAATCTCTCTTCTGTCACTGCGTCTCATATCAATAACAACACCCCCTGAAGTCAGTCGCGTAACATCCCTCCCCATTTACCCCCAGTATAGGCAACCCTCTTGGGCGTCTTACCTCAAGACGTCCCGACGATACCAGCATCTCTGATCACCCCCCGCTACCAATTCCCAACGGTATCAACTTTACGAGTGTCTCGTCTTAGTATTTTTATTTTTACTTTCTAGAGAGCCATGTCGTGACATTTAACAGGAGGAACGAATGTGTACGAGTGTGATTGCTCCGGTTTATACCTTTTACATCAACCCTACCCTCTAAATTATGTATATAATTCTTGTTTAATTAAAGGGGTTGTATTAAATAAGTTTAGTATTTAAACGTAGGCTAGTCCTGTCAGCGAAATAATCTAATTTGAAAGTTGCTATTAAAGGTTAATATATATTTTGATGATATTGTTGATATTTCTCACAAGTAGGAATACGATCAAAGGCATCAATTTCGTCTGGTCTAGTTCACCAGTAACGGAAAGGGGGTAGAGTGGGGGGGGGGGG
>CABFOW010000024.1:185400-226670 GCA_902141385.1 Timema californicum
GGGGGGGGGGGGGGGGGGAGGGAAGAAAGCAATTTTTAATGTGACACCTTAGTATAAAACAAATTGGATCGGAAACATCCTTAGGAGGAATTGTCTCCTACATGACGTCAGAGAAGGAAAGGTTGAGGGAAAAAGAAGTTTAGGAAGGAAAAAGAATTAATTCTTTAATATTGGGTTACTTGAAGGAAAGAAGAAAATTATGGGAGTTTAAGGAGACAAAGGACCGAGATGCATTGGTGGTATTAGTTTACTGACAAAAGAAATGGGTCTAATGTGAGACAACACTTAATAATAATGAAAATAATAATAATAATAATTGTAATCCTGATAAACAAATTAATCCATAAATTGAAGGATGGTTATTTTTTTTAAGTCCAGTCAGGGTTTTGTTCAGCTTACCATTAAGGCCTTATTAATTTATATTTGGGACGGCCATTTATGCTTCCCAATAAATCAGGCATGGATACTAAAAGGGGTATGTTGGTTTGCCAATGGTCTCCAAAAGGGTACAAATCTGGTAGAAAGTTGCTAAACACTGCTATGTGAGATAGTTAAAATTTTCCCTTCAAACTCCTAGCTATGTTAGTAGTTTAGTTAACATAAATGATCTTAAGTGCCGAATTAATTTAATTTACACCCATTATAAGTGATTATTAGCTTGTTGAAGGAGTTATAGTGACTTGCCTTAAGTTTCCCTCTCCTCCATCTAATCATAAAATGTCTTTAAAATAAAACGAGGATATCCAGGGAAAATCTTAGAACTAAAAAAGCTTAGCTCTATTATTTAAATTGGATATTTAAAAAAGTGCCAATTATAATAGGGTCTAACTATATTTTACAAAAATAATAAGTTAACAGAGTTTTAAAAATCTATTAATAAAAGTTTTTATAACTCAATTTAGTAACCAACTAATTAGTATACCAGTAGTAGAATGAAAATTAAACTAGTTCTTAAACATCTAATAACTCGGTCACTAGATCTTAAATTAGTTAAATCGAAGGAATTTGGCAATAGGGAATTTGTGGCCATGGCGAGAATCATGCCCAAAACTCATATGGCAATATAAAACAGTTTTATTGATTTAGATTAGGTCTAAAAACATTTCAAATATATGCGTTTATAAAGTTGTAAAATAATAGTAAATGTATACAATACTTATTTCACGTGTTATGTTAATATTAAGATTTCATGTTTATCAAATTATTATTTTACTTTAGTAACGTTTTGTTTGTAAGTTTAATAGTTACTTTTCCCCTGACCTCGAGAGTTCATGGAATAAATGCTAATCTTGCTACACCTGGTCTGCTGGTGAAGGGAGATAGGGGTTTGAATTTTGGAATTATACTCATGATGTTTTAATAAATGTTTTCTTACTCTCCCCCAGGCAATTAAGTGTACATTTTCTAAATTATAGCTTACTAACCATTACCCAATTAATGTAGTTTAATTTTGATAACCTAGGTATCCATCAAAGGTGCTACTTTATCTTATTCTTAAACTATCACACACTCAATTAATAGTACGACAAAATCATACATAATTTATCATGTAGTTTATAAGAGTTGTGATACATTTTTAAAAAATCAGTCCTCAGTAACATAGCATCAATTTTTTTTAGGAAAATCAAATTAGTCTCTTTTATCATATAAAACACTTCACAGATACCATTTTAAACAAAATTTAATAATTATTTTAGAAAAATTGGAGATTTTCCATGATTAATCATCACTAAACAACCTTCAAATGGATTTCTCCCCCAAGAAAATTATTTCGTTTTATTTTCTAAGTAAAACATTATTTATTTATCCATTTTAAACAAAATATTTAAGGCAGTTTTCGAAAAAAAAATTCAATAATGAGTCATCAGTAAACTACGCTTAATTTGAGATCTAGAATTAAAATTTAAGAAACCTTATGAATTACCATACAAAATATAAGAATTAAGTTTAAACAAAATCCATATAACCATTTAATATGTATCCTCTTGGATACACTGACAGACGTACACGAGGCCAAAGAGAATGGTAAAAACCATTTTAATAGGGCCCTGGGTACGTACACAAAACGTAAAGATCTGTATTATGTTCACGTCTATAATATTTTTTTTATTGAAGAAAGTAAAAAGAACTGCATCAGCACCAGTAATTATTTGAGCGATTGGAAGAACCCGTTAAAAAAATCAAATTATTCCGGAATCAACTGCGATGGATCTATTGTCTCCTAGAACTGTATGCGCCTCCTTAAGTTGGAAATGTAGGGGACGCGAGAAATGGCGTGTCCTTGCGTATTTTACAGGAAAATATATTTTTTAAATAAATGAAATATGGTTTCTGTATAAAAATGGAGCTCATTTTCTTCACATGATGATCTCAATAGCATTGAATAACTGTCAAGGCTGTCCTGGAATTTAATGATAACCTTTTCTCTTATTTCAAAAAGTTTGTCATCTAATGCTACTACACTCATGACAAATTCAACAACAGTTGATTTCATCATGTGTAGAAAATAAACTATGTTTGTAGAAGCAATATTTTATTTATTTTAGATATAATATTATTTTACTATAAGAACTGCAAAATTTATTTCTTTTTCTCATGTTCCCTACATCCCCACCTTAACCTCTCAGCCACGGAGGCTTTTTTTATGTTGCTCATACAAAAAATGTACTTTCTAAAGTTACGTAACGTCTATATATCCTGACCACATTAAACACATCTCTACCACGACAAGAACATACGTACACTTTCTGCATGCAAACTATAATCAACTAAACTCTTGAAGATGATGATACAGCTTTCGATACGTACTAGTATTAGCATCCAAATTGAGTTCAGAGAGAACTTGAATAAAGCATTTCTTGAAAAAGAAATAAGAAAAGATAATCGTGCTTGAGTCATTTGTTTAGTGATCTTATATGTAATACATCATTTTCATAACCAATTAAGGGGTGTAGAAGTATTGGTCATAACAAATTATCTTCCCGCTTAGGTTCTCGCGTGGTATAAAGCGCTAATCACGCAGAAGACTAGACTGCCAATGAAGGGGAGATTGAGATATGAATCTTGGTCGGGTGTACTGAGGGTGGTGGGTTTTTTTCTAAAATGGGTTTTCACTCTCCCTTCAGGAAAAGGCGGACACAATTCCCTTGAACATAACCTTCCTAATCTTTAAAAACACTAAAATAATTAGAACATGGAAGTATAATCCGAAAAGGTAGTAGGATGCGGTGATAAAATATAAACAATAAAACAATATTTAAACTACGCAATACCAATTTTTACTTTCTCGTTACCTAACAGGTATAGAAAGTATTTTGATAGAATAAAAAATTCGAAATTGAGATTTTTTGAATGTCGACGTTTCAAGACCCCTGAATACGAAAAAGTTGTTTTTGTATTTCTGTCTGTCTCTCTATCTGTACCTCGGAGTAGAGCCTAAACTATTTTACCGATCAAGCTAAGGCTTGGTATCAGGGTTTTTATAGGATTTACCTTAAGGGTTCTTATAATTGGATATCTAATCCTGAAATATTATTAAGATTAATTTCCTTAAGGGTGAAAAAATAAAAAAACATTGTTTCTATCAAAGTCGGCTACAACGATTTGATTGATTCTCATTATCTAAGCATTGAACATTAGTACAAACAAAATGACTACTCTAAATTTTCCGTCAAAATTACTTTAATGGTTCCGGTCTAATGAGAAAAGTCTATTTTTTCCATCATGTCTCCATAACTCTTTGATATATATGAAATTACTAATCATCGCAAATATGAAGATGTATTTAAAATAAAAATAATTTACTTGGTTCATATTTTATAACACCAATGATTCTCAAGCTATACACAAATATATATTTTGTTTAACTTTTGAAACTCTATTGCAACCATAAAAAAAATCTAAACTGAAATGGTGATGGATGTCGACGTTTCATAACCCCCTCTCCCCCCGAACCCTAAAAGGTGGTTTTGCAGTATCGTCTCTCTGTGTGTCTGTTAAACCCTAAAATTAAGAGTAGTTTAGTAGAGGGCGAAAAGAGAAAAACTTGAATTTATCAAAATCGGCTCAAACGATATTGATTAAAATTCGTATCTATCTGTTGATTAAGATTAAAAATTAAATGTCAATTTTCATTTTCCCATAAGAATGACTTTCAGGGTACTTTACAGAAACAGAAGCCTCAGTATCTCCGCAATTATTTGAGATACTAAATAACTTATCATTTCAAAATTTTATTACTGTACTATTGAAAATAAAAATAAACTTTTGTTTGAAAATTGTTATATTACTATAAAGCCACATGGGTGACTCCCTCACTGACATTAATGTTTATCCACTTCCAGATAGGTTAGAATCTTGAAATTTGTCAAACTTATAGCTTCTATCTTGTAACCGACGGGTGGATCCCAACAATTTAAGAAATTTAATTTTTAACCTCCAAAAAAATTCAATATTGTGGAGCAGCTTTAAAGTCGGTGCGGACCTTTCTTTGGAGGTATTTTGTGGCTTAACGGTAAGACCTATCAAAAACGGCTCTGGAATTATATAAGTTTACATTAACTTGCAAAGAAAACTCACTTGGGGTTTCGGGTCATAGTTCCCAACGAGAAAAGCGAGTATTTTCATAAAACCAATAGTTTCTGAGATATTGGCAAATATATTAATACAATTTTGTGAGCTTTAGTTTTAAAGAGATATTACTTAATTTGTAATGCAATAATTCTCTAATGACATAGAGTAAGTAATTACTAATAAGTCTCTAAAAAAAGTTGATGTTATTTTTCCTTTAACCACTCAGGGGACATTTTTGTACAGCAATGATCACTCTTTATCATTTTAGACTTAATAGTCACTATTTTTTGTCTAAATTTATAAATGGGGAATTTAATAGCAATGCGATAACCATAAGATGTGTAGTGCAGCCCCTAATAAAATGTCGAAAACTTTTAATGGAAGTTGAAATTTTAATACAAAGTGTTGACCGTTGGGGACCCAATTTCGATATTTTTTATTGGTCCAGATATACAAATGACGACTTTAATTATTTAAAATATATTATAAAATTTAAAACCAAGAGCCAAAAAAGTTTTACATATGTACAATGCAGTTTTTGTTCGGGTTTGCTAGTGTATATTATTTCGTTTCACATATGTTACGAGCTTTGAGAAAATATCTTCATTTTTAAACATTGGAGTGAGAAAGTCCGTGTGGAGTTCCGTTCAATTCGTTTTCACTGTGCATGGTGTATGTTTGGCCTATAAGTACACATTAATCACTCTGAGAAGATATAAATTAAAATGGTGGAATTTAGAGGAATTATTTCTGAATTTGCGATGAATAGAGTGGAAATTCATTTAAATAAAATACAGCCTCTATAAAACAAACCAATATTTTATTCCCGATTTCCCTGTCTAACATAAGTGTGACGCATTAGACCATGCAACCACCGAGGTGGATCTTGAATAGAGTAAAAATACATTTTTTTGCATCTAAAAAAATATGTATTTATATTCCTCGTGTTTCAACCAGCCCAGGCTCCCTGTGTTTTACTATTTGAATGAGGTAGGTATAGAAAAGGTTAAACTTATGGTAAATGAGGAAAAGTGTGAAATCATTTATAAAAACAAAACACCCTATTTACACGTAAGCCCGACTATAATTCTAACCCTGACCTTCCAGTAAACGGCAAACCAAACTATATTTGATTAAAGTTTAATATACTTGTGACCACTGATTAGGGTGTGTCTAGAATAAAAACAAATGTTTTCAACTAAACTATAATAAGCCTCCTATTTATATTGAAAATATATTTACAATCAAATCCACGTATTGTTTTAAATAAAATATGCTCAGTTTTACAAAATCCAGCTTTGAACAATTCAAGCGTGAAATGTTCTTACAGCTGGTGTCCAGTAATTTGAGTAGATTTCCAAGAGCTCTCTATTATTTCAACTCATGTAACTTGCTCGGGTATAAATGGTATGAAACAGATTGAAAATTAAAGATCACAGATCAAGCTCATTGTGTTAAAGCAACCCATTTGATAAGCTTTTTTTCTATGTGCATGAGTAGTAAAAAGAAGTCCACTATAGGACTTAAAAGATCTTGGTTCAATTTTAAATGGTATCTAAAATAATTTTCTACATATGTATATGAGTGTACCTATTTTTTAAATCTAATTAAAACAAGTAAATATTCATTATGTGTTATTGTAAATAGTTGAATTTTAAATGCATCCCAAGAATTAAATTATTTTCCCCTCAAAGAAAAAATGTGTTAATAATCGATTAATTAGATGTTAAAATGTGAAGCGATTTCTTTTGAAAATGATTACTGGGGTTATACACAACCGTTAATGATAATATAGTTTTTAAATGGGAATATTAACAAAAAGATTGAACTTTCATTTCTAAAACATAAAGACCACTGTTGAGACCTGTCATTGTAAAATTGATGCATGAGAAATCAACGGGTAATTTGATTAAACTTTGATCTATTAGTGGGTGAATATAATTATGTAATTAGTTTATATAAATAGTTAATGGTCATAGTCTAAACAAAAATGGTGTTTAAAATGAAAGTTTTATAATTATAAAAAATATTAGAGAACAATTCCTTCAAGTTTTAATTATTAATATATGAGTCGTTTTATTACGTTCTCCTGTCCCTGGAAAATTATACATGAAGACTTTTACACCTTATACCACTAACCACCTACGCGGGAAAGTCCGACCTCGTTTACAAATAATTCCCCAACCCATTACTCTTTCTATAAATATCACAAAGGAGAAGAAAGTCCAAACTAATTTAGTTTTTAAAACATTATTTAATCGAATCTCGAAGAAAATGTAAAATAAATTTGTGTCATTAATTCGTTGCAAGTGAGGAACGTCATAATGTTTTATGCCAGACGGCAGTAACCGTGCTTTGGGTCCGTGCCATAATGTCAATGTTGGATTTCCTAACGATGATCATTATGGCCACATGGGCTCTTGACATAAGAGAGACAGTGTCACAATAGTGGCCATATTATCCGCCATTACTATTCAGAGCATGCCGCCACCATTCAGAGAAGATCTGTCGTCTAACGTCAACTTAAGGGGTAAAAAATACATGTGTGCGCATTCAAAGCAGGTGTGATAAAATGCATAAAGATTTCTCTCAAACGGAAAGGTATTTGCGAGTATGATAAAATGGCATTAATGTCTCTGAATAAGGCATATCTTATTTGAATATTACGCTCGAGAGGATTAAATGATATTTATTTCTCATTTGATATTCATAATTTGATTTATCTACATATTATAAATACAGTAAAAATATAATTTTTCTGAAATGCTAAGAACATAGATCTCCCTAATTTGACTATTTACTACTCTTAAAATATTCACTATAGCATTTAATTAAAAATTGGAAATATAATCAAAATACAAGATACATATTTGGACGGTTATATCTAGGCTGATATGTATAATGCATAGGTATATGTATATATCTAGACTTTTAGGCCTATACCTTTATTCATATGTTTATATATGTGAATGCACGTATGTATACATGGCAATGTGAGTGCGATTTTATGTATACTATATACACAATAATGTATGTGTGTTTATATATTTTTAAACACATTTTTTGATTCATTTACAATTTTTTTCCTAATTTGATATTTCAAAAAATAAAATTACTATTATACCTCTGTGCCTAAAGAGTATAGACTCAGTACATAAGCTTACCTACATCCATGACACTTTTCCTTTAATAACAAAAACATCAGGTAGGTTAAATAAACTCCATGTCTTAAGCCCGCGATCTAGCTATAGAAAACCTTATGAAAAAACACAAAAATAAGTTGTAAATTTTATTTGTAAAAGTTTGTTTGACAAATAAAATACCACATTGGTGGTCTCATTGTCCATCATTCTCGTGATAGAATGGGTTGCGATGGGGCTCCAATCCCGGCCGAGTGTTTATTGAGGGCTTTGCCTATATGTGTGTGTGGCTTTCTATATACTATCTATGCTGGTGCAGGAATATTTCCTCTAAATTCTACAGACACATATTAAATACCCACAAGAATAAAATAGCTCTTAAATTTTCGTTCTCACGTGGATATAACCATACAATCCAATTTTCAGCCGTTTAAGTTTAGAACATTCTTCCCGAAATGTGACTCGTTTGGAACAATCTCTACCTGATATTTGGAGCAATATTAGTAAGTAAATGGGAGGTATTTCAGATCAATTAAGAAAGGACGTATGGAATAAGGATAAAAATAATTCTTCTCTTCATTTATAAAGGCATAACCTTACCTAATATAACTTAACTTAACTAAACCTAATCATCAAGCGGATTCCCTGAAACTTTGAAGATATAACCATCATAACCAACATTAACTAACCATCAGTTTCGCAATCCTAATCTACACTGACCTAACGTAACTATCAGGCAGTTGAACATACACTGGCAAAAGAAACATGTCAGAAGTAAACAAAAACACAAACTGGAAAAACAGGTGTTTCACAACTGCACCAAACGACCTATGGGTAAACTGGTCCAAAGGGCCCGTGTATTTCTGCTACGATAGTCCTCGTATGCTCCAAACATCCTGCGTGCCAATTTTTATACTAAAAACCTTATCTGCCATCAAGTTATGTCTGCAGCACTCACTTTAGATTACTTAATTAATTTATGGCGTTAGAAGCTCGAAAGTTCATTGCCACACTTACAGAAGTAGGCTACCTATCTCTATTTTTAGCTCCAGTCCACCTTATTACAGCTTATCTCTTTAAAGTCTAGTCTAATGTAATCTTTCTATCTACGTATATGTCTTCCCAATGGTTTCTTCCCATTGGGTTTGTCAATTAATATCTTGAACATTGTTCTAGAATTTCCCATTCGCACTGCATTCAACATAATCTACAAGACTTTATAATGCACACAAAAGGCTCTTTATATGAAAATTGTATTGTACCTCATCCCCGCAAATGCGTTAAAACAACATTCCATAGATACCTGAACGTTAATACATAGGCCTTGCGGGCACACGACGCAGGAAGCACCCCCCTGACGTCGAGTTAAAAGGTTCTGTGAAGACGCTTGTCGTCTAATGTGAGTTTGTGCTTCTAAAGTGGGAGGGTGGTTAGGAGAAGGGGGGTGACATTTCTAGTGACAAGAGAGCATCAGGGAGCGACACGTCCGCCCCCCGCGGTCATCCGGCAAACTAAAGTAGGGTGAGAGGAGAAGGTAAGATGTTGGATAATGGAGGGACGAGGCTAAGGGTAAGATCTCTTGTGTATTGTGTACTCACCGACTAGAATAGATTTACTCAGATCCGGGGAGCTGAAAATAAAACTTAAATACGAATACATCTCTTTGGAAATAAAAGAGAAAAAAAACTAAACAATCAAAATTATCTACACTTTTAAATTCTTAAATAATTAAATTCTAGTAGCTTTTAATCTTTATTTACGTAATCACTTGCTAAGTGTGGAAATGAGCTTTCGAGTTAATTATGACGCAGAGTTAAAAAGTATTACTTACTAATATAAACATTTTAAAAGAAGGATAACCAAAGTATGATGAAAGGAGGAATAATCTTATAAATAAATATAATTAAGAGTATATATCCTGCAATGGAAATAGCAATATTAAAGTGGAACTTAGGAAAAATAATACAGTCTGGAAATGCATGCTATTACTCGGTCATTAAGCTGTTGATACTTATCTTGCTGTCAGTGTAAATCTAAGAATATAAAAATAGTTTAACCGATTGTTCTTTATGGATGTGAAACACAGTATATTAGCTTTTATTAAGGCAAAATAAATGGTACGGAGCTCCATACAAACTTTCTCTTTCTATCGTTTGGAATTGAATATATTTACTCAAAATTCGTAATATAGTTTACACTAGCAAACCCAAGAACAAATTGCTTTAGACATACGCTAGCTTTTTTTATTAATGAATATAAGTTTCATAATTTTATTTTTGAAGAATTAAGTTTTCATTTGTATATTTGGAACAATAAAAAATATCGAAATTGGGTCCCCGAAGGCCAATATTTTGTTGTAAAATTTTGATTTCCTGTTAAAATTTTCATCATTTTACTAGGGGATGCACATAATGAGAGAAATAGAATCGTTATAACGAATTGTTTGAAAATTGAGTTTTTCTCTTTTCATACTCTAAAATACTGCTATTAATTTTAGGTTTCGACAGACACACCGACAGATGGCATTGCAAAAACCAATTTTTAAGGTTCGGGGGGTCATGAAACGTCGGCATCCATCAACATTTTGGGCTAGATTTTTTGACGGTCATAATACTTTACCTAAAAGTGTTGGGAAAGTTAAATAAAAATAAATTTGTCTATAGCTTGAAAATTTTTGGTTATATAAAAAAAAATCAAGTTAAAGATGTTTATTATAAATAATCCACATGTATGCAATGATAAGTATTTTAATATTTCAAAGACTTACGGAGATAAAATTAAAAATTAGAATTTTTGCATCAGACCGGAACTCTTAAAGTCATTTTGATGAAAAGTTGAGAGTAGCCATTTTATTTGTAGTAATTATAAAATCTTATAAATGAGATCTAATCAAAATCATTAAAGCTGATTTTGATTAAATCGATTTTTTTCCCTTTCCGCCCTTAACGAAACTCTACTTAATTTCAGGGTTAGATATCCAATTCCAAAAATTCCTGTGGGTAAACCCATGAAAACCCTATATACCAGGTTTTAGCCCAATTGGTAAAATAGTTTAGGCTCTAGACCGAAGTATAGACTCACAGACAGATGGACAGACAGAAAGACGGCATTGCGAAAACCGCTTTTTAGGGTTGGGGAGTCATAAGACGTCGACATAAATCAAAATCTCATGTTCAATTTTTTTTAACGACTACAATACCTGATTTACCTGTAAGGTAGCCAGAAAGTAAAAATACTGATATTGGGTGCCCAAGGGTAACCACTTCGTATTAAAAAGTCGACGTCCAGTTTAAAATTTTCGACATTTTTTTTAGGGGTTGCACATCTTATAGTAATTGCATTGTTATTAAATTAATCATTTATAAATTTTGACCAATAAAATAGTTAAATATTGACTATTGAATCTAAAATGATAGACCATTGTTGTACAAACAGTTCTTCTAAGAGGTTGAAAGAAAGAGAACATACACTTCATGAAAGACTTACTCATTATTTACTCTATGGCATTAGAGAATCATCAAGCTAAAACTTAAGTAGTATCTCTACAACTAAAGCTCACAAAATTGTATTAATATATTTGACAATATCTCAGAAACGGTTGTTTTTGTAAAAATGTATTTTAATAAAAGCTTTTATTTTTAATAGTACTACAATTTTGCAAAGATAAGTTATTTGGTATCTCAAATAGTTTCGGCGAAACGGAAATATCCGCTTCTATAAAGTGCCATAAATGTCATTTTCATGGGAAAATGAAAAAAGCCAGTTTATTTATAATCTTAATCAACACTAAGATACTAACTTTAATCAAAATCCTTAGAGCCGATTTTTAGAAAAACTATTTTTTTTCTTTTCGTTTTTTATCAAACCAATCTTAATTTTAAGTTTAAATAGACAGACAGACAGACGGAATTGCAAATACCACTTTTTAGGGATTGGGGGGTCATGAGACGCCGACATTCATCAACATTTTATGCTAGATTATTTTTTACGTTCGCTAAAAATTATATATATTTGCGTATGGCTTGAAAGTTATTGGTTTTATAAAAATATGCTTAAAATAAAATATTTTTACTATAAATAGTTCTACATATTTGCAGTGATAAGTAGTTTCATATCTCAAATAGTTTCGGAGATATGATAAAAAAAATTGGGAGTTTACGCTTCAAACCAGTGCTCTTAAAGTCATTTTTCTTAAATATTGAAAATAGCTACTTTGTTTAGAATACTTATAAACGTTTTGAAATGAAATGTAATCAAAATCATTAGAGCCGATTTTGAGAAAATCGACTTTTTCTATTTTACCCTTCATTAAACTACCCTTAATTTTAGGGTTATATATTCAATTCCAAAAACTCCTTTGGGCAACCCTATGAAAACCCTAGATACCAAGTTTTAGCCCTATCGCTAAACTATTTTAGCCTCTAGTCGGAGGTACAGACAAACGGAAATTCAAAAACCTCTTTTTTTCATTCGGGGGGCTATGAAACGTCAATATTCATCAAAATCTAGAGTTAGATTTTTTTTACGATCACAATACTTTCGATACCTCTAAGATAGCGAGAAAGTAAAAAAGGATTTTTTTTTAAATAAGATGCTTAAGAAGCTATTTTGTCCTAAGGGAATGGATTGGAGGAGGCTACATAATAATGAGTCACATACACTGTACTCCCTAGCCAAAGACATTTTATAATAATCAAGTCTCATAGATTACGGTAGGAAAGATATGTAGCGCGAATCTCAGATTCAAGATCCTTGTTTAGCGTCCTGTTGGCGAACACAATGGGAAAACCTAGACGCAGATGGGAGGATTATATTAGAGTGGATTTGAAAGAGATAGGGTGTATGTAATGAGATGGATTGGATAAAACTAGCTTAAGATAGGGATAGGTGGCGTTCATTTGTAAGTGCGGCAATGAACTTTTGCCATGGAGTGAGTATAAGAATATATAAATAATTCAAGTTCAGGGTGTTAATATATGCGTGTTTTAAAAGAATGTAATAATTCGTTTGGACTTTATTAGTGATAAATGATAGATAATAACGTACCAAGAACTATTTTAATATAGAATACATAATTGAGTTGATTAATTTTTATTATTTAAAAAACTTATATTCTTATTATAATCTTTAATAGCCTAATTCATTTATGTTTATATAATTTTTTAATCACCACTAAAATAATTTGTTACTAATCATACACATGCATTATCAACGATATTTATCACGATCTATTCTAAACATGTTTCAATGGCATGGCGGCTCGTGTATAGGCACTGCTGAACTGCAGCACCCCCTATTTTCACTTGATATTATCGATAACATTTAATATATTGAGTCCTTTTTTCCTTAATTCACTCTCTATTTTTGTATTCCAATATATATTCTTTAAGCTTAATGTCAGTACTTCAGTAGCCACCCCCCAGTTTAAGAAAATGATACAAAATTTTTGTATGGAACTGTGCGCTTCACAGTGCCGGTTACGTGGTGTTTTACTGTTGTGCACATGCGCACATAGGAGAGTGGTGGTGAGGAAGGTGGGACTGCCAGGTAGAGAGAGCACTGTTGCTCTCGCAGTGCCCGCTCTGACGAGATGGTGGAAGGAATTTTTTGTTTACTCAGCGTATGTTGTACTTAAAAATCATGTACCATATTCTTGAATGTGATAAAGTGTAGAAGAGTGTCTAATTAGATTTTTATTCTACTTACAGCTATTCTATTTGATTCATTTTTTTGGGGTTATTTTATTTAACAGAAAGACTAAATGCGCTTGCAGTATTTTCAATAGAGAAAAATTTACTCAATTGTCATCCAGAGATCAAAGAGAAAATTATTGAACTTTGGGTGCAAATTAAAACAAGAAGAAAGGATTTCATTTTTAAATGAATAGATCAAGCTTGGACTGTAAAAAATTATGTTGAAGTAGGTAAACAAGTTTTTTGTTGTTAAGATTTTATCATGTTCTTAAATAAATTTTCTTTTTATACAGTTTTTTTTATTTTTACACAATTTTAAAACAAAGGCTAAAAATTTTCTGGAGCAGCACCCCCACTAATTTTAGCTATGAGCTGCCACTGTTCAATGCTCAACTAAACTTACCATTCCCCCCACTGAGTATATAAGCACATGACTAATAAACTATCTTAAATCTAGAACAGATACAACATCCAGCCCCCAACCGTTTTATCTTCACTGTGAGTGGGGAAATCTCATTTTCACTCATCAATAATATTTAGACCATGTCAGGAATCTAACCTGGGACCCTAAACTTAGTAGGTAGAAACGCTTCTATTAGAGCTCGGAAAGAAATTACCATATTATTGATATCAAAATAAGTATTATTTCAAATATTACGGTGGACTTTACTTGTTTTCAATGTCACAGTGTTACAGTACTTTGCTGTAACAGATCAATTAGCTTAATCAAATCTTTCGTACTCCAATTGACAAACTTTTGTTTTATAAAGCCCATTAAGCAATAAAAGGATTTATACAATTAAGTAATATGTGTTGATCAATTTGATTATGAGCTTTCTTTCCTTTACAATGATGTTCCTTAAAATACAAAAAATATATTAATTTAAGCCGCATTTGTAAAAATTAAATAAATCATAGTTTGGGTATAAAAGCTACACCTTTTAAAAAAGTAAAAAGCTTCAAGACTCTTTAGACTTTATAGTTATGCCTAATAATTTAAAAATATGAAGCCATTCTTTAATGACGTTCGTATGGTCTTATATTTAAGGTGTAAACAGTATATTAAACCGAGTTTATAAACTGCAGCTTCGAAATCAGAATTGAAACCAAGATATTAAAGCAAATACATAATTATGACAGCCCTAACTGATATCAAGAAAATAATAATAATATTTAGCACCGCTTCTTACTACCCGTTCGGGTTATACGCTTTAAGTACTAATTATTCTAATGGAATAGGAATTGGGGAAGGTTGAATTAGAGGAAGTGAACCCGCATTTGCGTCGAGGTAGAGTGGAAAACCATTTAGGAAAAGCCACCCTCAGTTCACCCGACCGAGATTCAAACCTCGATCTCCCCGTCCTCAGCGGTCGAGATCAACACAAGCGCGTTAGCCAACTACGCCACCGAGGCGGGTGATATCAAGAAAAGAATCGGATCATGGGAGTATAATGCACGGGATGACCCTAAACTATTTACCTAATTATACACCTTAATAAATTCGTTATTTTTGGAGGTATGTGATTTACTAAATTATTTGACTGAGCCATGGTAGATTGATTAGCTAATTAAAACAAAAGTGACCTGGTGGTTTAGGGGTAAGGTGTCAAACATCTTTGCTGTGGGTCCGGGATTCAATCCTCGGTCTCAGCACAAATTTATCTGATTGCCAAATTCTTCCTTCACCTCTGACAAGACGTGTATTAATCACAACTTGTGAATGTGAGGAATGCCAGGCCTCCACCATGGTTCGAATTCCTCGTTAAACTGTAGGTCCTCCATTTAATCTCGCATTGACCCTACCATTACACATTAGCGTAAGTGCGTATAACCTGAACGGGTAGTAAGACACATTGCTAATAATAATAATAATAAATATTATTATTATTATTAAAACAAAATATCTTGAGTTGTATTAATAATTACCACAAAAGTTTTTTAAAATATATCCTAAAACTACTAATTATTGAGGCTTATAGTCCAATGATTAATTTATGGACACATTGCATATTTAAAATAAGAGAGAGCCTTGAACTGGAATATATATCTTTAACCTCTGATAATATTTATTATGGTTGATTTAAGTATTTAATCCAAATAACATTATTTTTTCATTAATTTTAAAAAATATAGTTGTCTAAATAAAAATATATTTCTTTAATCTATGAATTCTAGGCGCAAAATTTTTATCCCATATAAATATATTTTTGTAGATATTTGGCCATAATTATAACGTATACCTATAATTGTTTATGGTTTATAAACCTATACAACAATCAAACACTTATCTTTCTTATTAAATTTGTAATTTTCCCTTTAATTATTATATCTAAAACAATATCGTTACTACGCGTCTTATTTAAGAGGGATAAGAAAGGAGAAATTAAAAGGACATCTTCCCTCATTGGTATAGGAGAAGAGTAATAAAACATTTAGGGAAGAACATCTTAGTATATCTGGTAGGGATTCGGACCCAAATTTACTTATCACTGGCAAACCAGACTATACGAGACTAATCATTATTTTGTCCACACACCTTCCAGTGTGGGTTTTAGAGGGTTTAATTTAACTCACTTGGTTCTAAATCCATCGATATAATCGATTTACTGACCATAGTTCGAACGACCTAGGACGAGTTGTAGTTCGAAAACAAAATACTACTTCGTAACTGAGTAGAAATCTCTCCACTTGGTTGACCTCTGGAGAAAGAGGGGAAGTTGTAGTTCTGGTAGGGGATAGTAAGAGGGGTAAAAAGAAAGAGTGGTAATAGAAGTGGTTTTCTGAGAGTACAAAAAGGGGAGGAAGGGGGAAAGGATGCCAGGCGTCGAAACAATCGCTGAAGAAGAAGCGGCCAGTAATTTGGCGTCAAGGGCAAGACTGGACGTGGCGAAGATACTGAAGAGAGCAAACAACAAGGTACACCATCTTTCATTATATCCACTCACCTTTTTGGGAGATTTCCTTTTATTTCTACTTTCAGTTCGTGATCATGCCTAGAAAGCCACCAGTAAAAAAAAAAATTCCTAAGGAGATTACTATTGTATATATTTTAAATAAAATACATTTTAGACATGATATAAATTATAATACGTTTTTAATGAGCTAGTTAAAACAAGAAGGGTTGACCCTACGAATAATCCATGTAGCCATCTTGTTCTGTTTCCAGTTACAACTTTGTATCTTTCCATTTTAAAAGTTGCCACTTCTGCTTTAGAATAACCATTACATTCAAAGAGCACTCTAATTCATAATTTGATGACAAAAACCTTAGGATCTTTGAAGTTGAAGAATATTAAGGATATTTGCACTGGTATTAATTATTAATATACATTGTACTATTTTGGACCGTAAGTATATTATAGTTATGGATAGAATATATTCACATCACCGTTTAAAAAATGAGTAAGAGAGGTAGGCTACAACTTGTTAATATGTATAAATACTGTAAAATAACATTAAAATGATTACATAAAAGGATTATATGTGTCCACTGACAGTGATTCTCGAAGTATCGTAAGCCATTAGTTGCACTGACAGTAGGACACTATGCCATTATACTCAAAGCAATACCCACAGCAATTACAAAACATGTATATTAAAAAATATTTAAAATATGAATGGTAAGACTAAACCAACCGTTGTTTATCCTAATATAAAAAATTCTTAATGTATTAAATAAGAATTTAAAACACAATACTAATGGATAAGAGAATTATTTTATACAAACAAATGGTACTGGTTATATAGAAAGAAAAATATATAAATTTATGTTTCAAAGGGTTTTAGCTCAGATCTAGTATCTACATGAAATAGGTGCTTAGTTTGAGAAATTCTATCCTTAGCACAACCTACAAAGTTCGTGGATTTGGTGTTGTGTCCGTTCTAAAGTTAGATTCTAAGTGAATTTGGGAATCCTACGTTTATATATTTTTGGTTTATTTGATTAAAAATATCGAACTTCCCAGAAATAAATTGATTAAAATTGCAACCTACGCGCTTCGCCATTAGGTCATGAATATTCAGAACATGCAATTATTTTGAAAACCATAAACATAATTTCTATAAAAACCTGACTCAATGAGTCATCTGACGCGAGATCCACCAGATTTGGTACCCCTTAGTTAATTATTTTCTTACCCATTTTAACGCTCCTTCTTCCCCCTCAGTGAAGTGCTATTCCAACGTTTCATTGAGTTTTTTCAAGTTATTCTTTGCAAATTTTATAGTAACTATTCAACCATTGGTTCTAACACTGAAAGAAGCCAATCAGGTAGAGTTGAGAAAGAATCCTTGAGAACCAGATGGTGGGCTGACTTAATCAGATTCAAATATATATTTGGATCTTTCTTCTGATTTTGGTGAAATAGCAAATGATCAAGGCCGTAACATTCTCTCTCTATTTACACTCGTATATTTAGCAGAAGAAATGTATATTTAAGTGAGAGAAAAAATCCCGTGATATACCAAATGGCATTTGTATATATGATTAGATTTAACTAGAGCTAGAATATGGTTTGCGCTAGTTATCATTAGATTTATTTCAATTAATAATACTTCTTACAAAATTTAGAATTATATCTATAAAAATTAAATCACAATTTATTTTAAGTTGTCAAACAACATTTTTGGATTGTGTTTGGATTGGCTTTTACCCCTTTAGTGCGAAGTATTTTTATATTGAGTGTGTAAATTAAAATTAAATATTGTATTTGTCTTATATTTATTTAAAGGGAATGCAAATTTTTGTTTTGTTTCACTTAACAGTGTATCTACGGTTTATCTTGCTTTGTATTAGCATAATTAAACTAATTAAATCAAGGATTTAATCTCACAACTGAGCGTACATATTAATTACAATAATTGTGTACTACCGGGTAGGCCTATATTTTATATATTTTCTTTCTGGTATAAAGTAATGAATCAAAATAATGGACGTGCACCCTTCTAGCCTCATGCACCAGTTTTACCCGGCAGCCCCCGTGGGTTAGAGCACCCACTAAGACTATGGTACGTGCCCAACATGCTCAAGTGATTCAACTACACACACATACAGACCCCTTAACCCCGAACCCCAGACCCCACCCCTCCTCGCGCTTTTGTAGGGGAGACCGGGGCAATACGGGTCTGTTGTCGCCCCGCACGGCTGCTACGTGAACTACATCGTTAAACAACACTCATTTCCGGTGGCTCTCCAATACGAATCTCGGCTCCACACTCACACTTCTCAAAATGAAACATTCCATTGTGTTTCTTCTTTCCACGAGAAAATTGGGCTGATGGTTGTAGTCGCAGCTCAAAAAATACAAAATGTTTCCTGATTATTTTTTATTTAATACATATTATCTCTTTTTGGTCCCGTCTCACCCCTTGTATAGCACGTAACGTACGTAAGCACATATTTCAAATCATACGTCAAACCTTAATGCTATTTTCTGTATTCTACTTTATACTTATTTTTAGCACCACGATTTACAAACAGTTCAGTTTATACTTGATATACTTTATAAAAATATATAATTAAGACCTGTCAAATCATTTAGCCATGTTAAAATATAATAATATTAATTGAAATGAAATTAAATAAAAAACAATTTCACTTGCCACAATTTTATTGTCATAAGAAAAATGCAGAAGGCCAGGTTTCGATACGCTATCTCGTTCGAGTGTAATTGTTTATCATCCCATTTAATAGAGCTTGAGAAGATTTTTTAATCTGAATTTATAAACACTGGTTTATACTAGAACAACGTTTACAAACTGAACTAATCAGTGGTGCCATCTCTTAACACTAAACACTCCTATGGAATTTTCAAACATTCACTACTTAATGTTATTTTTTATAAATTTTAGATTTTACGATAAACTGAATAGTTTTAGAGCTCAAAGTTATCACTCATTATGCATTTTGAGTTAAACTGTTGAACAATACGAATAAAGGACTTTATACAGTATTATCAAAGTATCTGTCAAACAGTATGAATAAAGTACAACATACAGTATTATCAAAGTAAATGTCAAACAACATGAATGAAGGACAACGTACAGATATATAAAATGTAATAGGGAGTTAAAAAAAATATCAAATTGGGTTTTGTGGTGTTGACTCTATCAAAACGTATTTGTGTGAAAGTGTCTAGAGTTTATCAAAAAAGTATGTACTGTACATGGGAGCAGTCTAATTGACCATATAGGAGATGTCAGAAGTTGAATGAGCCGAGAATATATCAGTCTTGTCTACTATGACGTGTGAAGGACTAGTGTAATATGTTGAGAGTGACACCGTAATCTTTCAGCTGTGACAACACATACAATACCTATTAAATCTGATGATAAGGGTAAAAGTGGTCTAAAGCTTCAAATAAAAACTACTTATTGTGATGACCGGAAATAAATACTGTCAAATATATGTAATGATAAATAATATAAAAATAAATCTATTTTTGATACTTAATATTTTATTTATAATATTTTTTATATTTGAACTATGAATAAAACGTTTAATGTTTTAACAATTTGTGTCTATTTTTGTGAAATAGTGAAGTAACTTTATTATTAATTGAACCCTAAACAGCACACTAAATACTTCACACCAATATTACTACGGTTTCTGATATTCTAACATTTGCACATCATAGTTAAATTTTTAAACCTTGAGATGATTATTTCAAAAATAATTGCCAGGACCGTATCAAACCGAATTTCATATTTTTAGATTATACACTGTAGATGTGCTTAAAATTTTCAAATGTCAAAATATTCAAAGGGAAAGCAATAATCTGGAAAGCAACAATTTCTTTAGATATAAATTTCATGAGTCTTATATGACCATTCCTTTTAAGAATAAAAGTGCTAAATTGTCATCGTATCAAAGTTTACAATTTTTTTTATTTAAAAGGGCACCTTTTATATCATTTATTTCTTAATTTAAGCTGGGGTTTAGCCTGTGACTTGGACAAGCGAAAAAGTTTATTTATTTATTTAGAACCGCGTCTTATTATACATTCGGGTTATACACGTAAGTAATAATTGCGGATTAGGATTAGGAATTGGGAAAGTTGAATTTAGAGGAAGTGTACACGCATTTGCGTGGAAGGAGAGTGGAGAATCATTTAGGAAAAAAACTCCAGTTCTCCCAACCGATATTCAAACCTCGATCTCCCTGTCCTCGGCAGTCTATCTTAACACGGCGAGCGCGCGCCACCGAAGCGGGTAAGCAAGAAAGTTAACAGACGATTGTCACCTTGTTAGACTTGTGGTAGATGTTTTCGGCACTCCATTGGAATCGAACTAGACTACTCTCTACTTGAAGTAAATTACACCATACACTCAGTGACGGGAGTTACAAGTAAGGGAGATGGAGACAAACAATTTGTTCGTAAAATATCATCCCTTTTGATCACATTTAATATTGAATATTTTCCTTCCTTATAAGAACCTTCAGTCAAACTCTGAAGTCTTGTAATAGAGTAGTCACCTCAGGACTTGATACTCATGGGTTTGAACCCAGTTAAGGTTGATGGATTTAACTTGATCGATAAAAATCCATGGCACAACTCCCTTCGGAGGGCAATTAGAGCCGACGGTCCCATGATAAATGTGGCATGTAAAATAACTCTGGTGGGTAGATAAAAATACCTTCACCAGCAAAATTGGCAGGCCCTTTCACGTTTGCTCATAAAAATTCAGTGTGTAAGACAACGGGTAGCCACCACAATTCCTGAACTTCTCTAGTACATAGTATTAGCACCAGATGGTGCAGGTCACATTAACCAGTCTGTAGGATGACATGAGGGCCGAAGACATGTCATTTTTATTCTGGCTCATCACATGCAATGCTCATAACTATATGAACTCTGCAATGATCTCCTTTTTGTAGAAATGTATGTTTTATAGGTAATGTTTTTTTATTTATTTGTCACTTTGGAATTTAAGGTCATATTTTCTTGGTTTGTGTAATTTTTGTTTCACTTTTATGCATTTTAAAGAATTTTAAAGTCATTATTAGGTAATTTTTATTCATTTTAGGACATTCATATTGAAAAAGTGTATTTTAAAAACTATAGATATTTTATATATTCATAAATGCTCAAACATACATTTTTTAAACACAGTTGTCAGAATCAGAAGATAATGAAGGGCATGAACTTAGTCTCTTCTTTGTTTGATTGTTTGTAAAATATACATCCCTGTTGAGACACTGTTAATAAGCTGGAGAGCGTTGGGTTGAAAGGGAAAAGCTATTACTCCTCAAGCAGATATTTATAAACGAACTATATTATAACTAGCAGAATGCAAGTGTTAAGTTGTTAGAAGATTATCATTGCATTTTACATTTGTAAAGTGTGTGTTTGATATAGTCATGTGCATTTTTTAAAAAAATATTTTAGATCATTCTTTGAAACTAGGAAGTTTTTTTTATTGTTTTTATGTAATTTTTGATTATTTTTTAAGTTTATTTTAAAGATCATTTTTCGATCATTTTTAGTCCATCAAAATCCGGGCCTTGTATATAAATCACACTAAGTCAACCTCCAGATTGTTGATTTAAGAGATATTTTCAGCAAACACCACCAGTTTTGAGCATATATATACAAGGGCTTCTTCGTGTTCAAATTCCACTTAAGAATATATACGAAAAGTATACTCAGGCAAGGGATGAGAGTTTAAGGTCCCCGCCTACTTGAATATATTGTAAATGAAAAGGACATTTCTGCAACTTCAAGCCCTTTAACCAATCTTTGATTATAAATAAGATAGAGTCAAAAAATACATTTGTACACGTGAATCGAACCTAGTGTTTAATAATCAATTACGTTAGATTTTTATGGAATGATCCTATTTAAAAAAAATACTTTATTTATTATTTACTGTACTTTTATCTTAGAACTGCGGTATTTCATGTGCATTGTTGCGAATAAGCTGATTTTTTGATAAAATATTAAGAAAAAATTAAAAACTTAAAAAAATAGTTTTCAATGTTTTAAAGACATTGAGAAAACCTTTCTCATCTATCTTGGCGTGGAGCATATTTAAGAATTAATTAACACTTTATAATTAGGTATTTCTGAACATTTTAACACTTCAGCAGGTGTTCCCTTCCCTTGATAATAAATAAATTATAATCTAGTGAGTAAGTTTTAAAATCCAGTAATCAAGATTTATCAAATGACCTGACCAAACAATAATCTAAACAATGACACACTAATATCCAAATTAAAAGAGTAAGTTGTTTGTCCTAGAACTTAGCACCGTTTCCCACGTAGGTGCCGGTTCAAATGAGCTCATTACAGCGATGGGAAGTTTCACACTTGCAAGGGGGCCACAACTTGTTCATTAGACCCCACTCCTACCCCACTATACCATCCAAACAGCTACCACCTACCCCCACCCCTCCTTCATCATTTTCGTCAAATGAAACAAAATTAATCTCATCAGCTGAGTATATTATCAGTAGAGTCGCCCTGGTTCTGCTTGTCAACCCAGTGGAGTCGTCACGTGCACTCCTGGTGGCTTAGATTGATGCATCGCAGCCACCTTAATATCAATTGCCACAATAGGGATAATCGCGTACAGATAATTATTTTTATTGCTAAGGGACTTTTAGAAAAATACAAAACAATTTTCTGAGGTCAAAATTGTTCATTATTTTTTATTATTGAAATTTTTTTAAGGTATTCTATCACACGTGATAGCTGCAGGTAGGGATATGAGATGGAAAATGTTGCCCTTTTCCAAATCAAAAAAAGTTATATTATTATTTCTGTAAAAAAATCTCAACTGATTAAAAGGAAATAATGTAATCGAGATATAGATATAACAAATGTCAGCATTTATACGTAAAATTAATTCCTCCTCAAGGCATTAATAGCAGAAACATCATCAAACGAGCTTAGGGGGCTGCACAGTGAAACTCATTACTCCTGCAATAGACTAGACTTCCGATGACAGGGAGATAGGTGCTCGATCCTGGTTGCTTGCACTGAGGGTGGTTTTTCCTAAATAGTTCTCCATTCTCACGGCTGCAATTCCTCTAAATTCAACCTTCCTCATCCCAAACACATTAGCATAATTAGTAAATAAGCGTATAACCCGAATGGGTAGTAAGACGTTGTGCTAAAAAGAGTAATAAAGAAACAAATGAATGCGAGCCTTTGTAGAACTGTTATTTTCATAAATGATATTTTAATTGTTTATCATTAATAAGTTAATTAAAATAATTTTTAGGTTGGCCAACCATTTGTATTCCCCCTTGTACACCTTTCCCCCTCCTCACACCATACCCCCTTCTTATAACCCACTCGTCTCTTAACACACTATATCTTGATGTATAGTAGGCTCTAGGTGCCAGCTCTACAATTTAACCCCTCCACCGCAAGCTGCCATTGGAGAAATTTTCCAATTCAAAATTTTCATTTCTACCTGCAAGTAGCATGACTTGATATGAATTCTGGAAAATAGATCTAGAAACATTTATAACCGTTAGATAAAGCCCTGCCTTTGAATTTAGGACTGTATTTGAGTTTCCATCAATCTAACGAATTTGGAATTAATTATTTTGGTTTACTACTGCGGAAGTTAACCTATAGTTTGATAATTTTAAAAGTGTGCTAGCCGTATATAACCGGAGTTTGGCGCTTTGTTGGGTTCATTAATATAAAGTATTCATTGGTAGGGATTCCAGGCTATTTTATAACCCAATACCTATCTTTTCCAAGATTGGAAATTATTTCCATAAAAGCTTGAAACCTACTAACTAAATATAGCTAGACTGTAGAGAAGTGAATATGGGTTTTTTAGCACTGCATTTTCTTACCTGATCAGAGTAAACGCATATATACTAATTACGCCAGTGAGTTAGGGATTAGGAAGATTGAATTTAGAGTAATGTACCTACATTTTCATGGAGGGAGAGTGAAAAACCATTTAAGAAAAACCACCCCTACTACACCTGACCAAGATTCAAACCTCAGTCTCCCTGTCTTTGTGAGAGAATCCATAGGTTGAATCTCAAGCCAATGGTTATGACTTTGTATCTAGAATATATACCACTAAACGCATTAAAGAGTCCCTAAAATTCTCAATTAAAAAACATACAAAAATATATAACAGCTTTGTTCAATGCATCTCACACCCAATTAAAATCATACGCCCAGTATTAACTACACTACCATGGAGAGAGAGTGATGTTACACAGGAAATATACCCACAATTGTGGGATGTCATTTGATTAAAAAACCACCTTTAATACACCAGACTGGTATCGGAACCTTGACATCCTCACCACCGGCCAACCAATATAAATGAGTATAACATTTATACCACGTGTTCACCAACGCAAGTACAAAAAATAAACCATTATTTCTATCAGGGCTAGGAAACAATAAAAGTAGATTTGAATAGAATATTACTAGACATAGTGTTTTTAGAACGCCTTTACTTTAATGTTTTAACTCAGAATATATTTTACTTAGTTACGTAACTTAATCATAGGACAGGTACCTCAACCAACCCCTGGATGACAAACTTATAGCTGTGCATGCGAATAAAATAAAGCCAAATACAATACGTTTGATCAAATGGTAGATACGCCTATAGAAAGGGTGTCAATATTGTTAAAGGTTAGCTCGGTGCACACGAATTGCGCAAAAACTTATCCGACATCGGTTATACTCTTTCATGAACTGCAGAGTAAAAATTATATTCATAATGACTTTGTTCAAAATGGAAAATTGAGGTTTGGTTAGGTTATGCTGGATTATGTTAGGTTATGCAGGGTTATGTTAGGTTATATTAAGTTATGTTATGTTAGATTAGGTTGTATTAAGTTAAGTTAGGGGTTAGGCGTTGAATAAGATTACAGGTTGTCCCACAATCCTGTGCAACGGCTGACATGTATACTTTGTTCGACAATTTGAGTGTTCCCTAATTTGATTCCTGCTGACAGGTATACTTTATTCCCCAGTTAAAGTGCACCCAGCTTGCTTGGATAATATACCTTAAGTCTGCCATCGTATATAAGTTAATTTTACAACCACTCTTCAATGTAGCCTACATTCCGCTTACCCTTAAAGCTTACAGACATAACTTGATGGTCTTCAATATGGTCCTATAATATAAGTAGCACCATTTTGAGCCAAGTAAGGAAAGACTGCTACTTTACATGGTAGACACGATGCACACAAGCATTGTGTTTTGTAATATATATATATATATATATATATTCAAACAAAATCTCAAATTATTTAAGCCTGCGAGTCATCACCATAGTAAGGGGAATTAATGATTTTTAAATTTCTGCCACCATGGTGGACGTGTCTATACTTGCATTTAATAGATAAACCTGGTACCCGATATGCCATGAGGGGACAAATCATCGATGTTTTGTTTTCCCTGTCAACTGATGCACAAATATACTGCTCATTACTCCCGTTTCAATATCCTTGGCTTATCAGTTCATAATAAAATTATATTGACCTGTAGTTTGGCAGCTACACAAGTTGATAAGCTTGTTTACCTTCGCGACACTTCTATGTGGATAAGTGGTTAGGGAGATCGGATGCAGGAATACAATATTCTGGTTTGTTCTCGGGTTTATATGGTTTCAATAACTGATGTTTATGTTTAGTTTAGTTCAGTTATACAGACACTTAAATATATTCTATTTGATTTGTCATGGATTGAGCTAGTTAATACATTTTTTTAAATAACAGGTAAACATTAAGCCTCATGTTAGAATAATTTTCAAATACCACCCAAATTCTTTCCCTCTACTTCCATTGAAATCATGTTTATGGGGATTTATTCTGAGAGTTTAGTTAATGCAGATATCATTGACTAATTACGTTTGATGTGCTAATAGCCCTGTGGTCTTTGATGGCTTATAAAGCTATAGGTGATCTAGTTAAGGACAATATCAAACAATTTTAGTTTTCGAAGTGCTGAATACATGACACCTTTTCTCCAAAAATGTTAGTGGAGGGGACGGGGGGGTGGGGTGTTAAAGTCTTCTAACTAACCTATGTATCTTTTGAGCCGCATAGAGCCTTAAAATTTAAAATTAAGGTCTTTTTAGATAATTGGGTGAGAGATTTTTGAAGGTTTTACAAATTTTTACAAGAAGGGCATAAAGTAGTGGAAATCACTGACTCACTCATCACTGTATTTCTCAAATCATTAGGCCTAGAAACTTGAAGGTAGTGGGATTTATCCACATAATAAAAAAATTTCTAGGATGGCTTTCCAGGAAATGAGAATCTTATAATTATAAAAAAAATATTTTAGAAAACAAAAATTTGGCAGGGAGGTGGAGAGACAACTCCAGATAATCAACTATAATCATAAAATATGGAAATGTCTAAGAGTGAACTAGGGGGAAAAATTGGGGGTTTCAAAATTTCAAAAACTAATAGAAAAAAATTAACTGCGGAATACAAGTGAAATTTGGTAGAAAGGTAAAAAGATCACTCCTATAAAATATTAAGAGCTAAAAATTTTAAATTTTTAGTGGTAACGTTGGGGGAAGGGACAAAAAACAAACAAAACCACTTCAAGGTGAGGTAGACATTTTAAAAGTTGCATGCATCATCTTAAAATTCGAAATTCTTAGAAAGAGTTGTTGAAATAGGGGGATCGGGTGTGTTAATCATTTCCAAAACTAATACAAACTATTTTTATATTAGGGGGAACACTGAAATTTAACAACAACAAAAAAAAGTATATAAACCACCTCCAAATAACCGTAAGAGACTGAAGATTTCAAATAGCAAAAAGAGAGAAAGACGGGAGTAGAGGAGGGGTATTTAAAACATATTTTACGTGAGGCATGAAATTGAAATTTGCCAGGAATATAAATTGATTACTCCAATATCAAAATAAGTGTTAAATATTTAATATTTAGAAAGAGGGTGGAGAAATAGGGGGTTTCAAAGCTCCCAAACCTAAAATATAAATCTGATTTTCAGTGTAAAAAAATTTAGATTTGTCAATTGGGTATAAAAATCACCTTAAAGCACCATTAATGTCTTATGCTTAAATTTAAAAATAAAGAAATAGTAAATGGACCAAAGTGGTCCCATCAAGGTTCTTAAAACTAATAAAACTAATATAAAAAAACACTTTTTGGTGTAATTTAAAATGTAAGTTTGTCATGTAGGTCAATAGACCTTCCCGGACAACCAATTGACGTCAGAACATATCAAATTTCAAAATTGATTTTCAGGAAATGGAAGAGTTATATATTAATACAATGAATTCATATAAAACACTACTTTTCGGTGTGGTTTAAAGTGAAGATCGGCTAGCAAGTAGATAAACAATGTAACATAAACAAATACATCCTAAAATTTCAAAATGGTAATGTGAGAACTTAAAAAGGATGGGGGTGGAGAAGTAGCGGCTTAAAACATTAAAACATTGTAATGTATTGATTTGGACTAATCTAAATTATGTAAAAAGTCATGGATGAAGGTAATTTTTCTTTAAAGTAATATAGGTAGAGTATCCTTTTAAGATTCATCCATGAACAAACACGCGTTTCTCAGAATGAGGTGAAAGGGACTACACCCCGAAAATATATTTTTTATACCTTCTTTCTTGTTAAAATATCAACTGCGTCAATTCCTGTTGAAGGGAGCACGCCATTTATTTGTACCAATAAGAAGCTAGTCATCATAAAACGTGTCGCCAGGACTCTGTTCATTGGTTAGTTTTTACTTTGTTGACCAAGAGAGAAAATGCAAGGTGTATGTCATATATAGACCATGGTGCGTATGTTTATATTCAGTATTACAAGGGCAGTACAACACAGAGCAGTAGCGCAGTATTCACAGTAGCACAGTATTCAGAACAAGGCAGTAGTAGCACACTATATTCAGTATTCAGTATATTCAGGACACACAGTAGCACAGTATTCAGAACAGGGCAGTAGTAGCGCAGTATGACAGTATACACAGTATATTCAGTATATTCAGTACAGTAGCACAATATAGCAATATCATTTTAACGACGACGACGATGGGGAGGATGATCCCCGGGACCTTGCTCACAGTCCAACACATTATAATATAAGTCACCTCAATATCACAAGTGTGCAGTAATAAACAAACATTTAACTGAAATATGTGCAAATAATTTACTGGTGTAATATAAATAAACCGTGTGTGAAATAACAGCCAACAACATTTCTCTTTCTTTAATAATATTAATACCGATTTAATTAGTGCTCGAACACGGGGCTATAGACAGCTGATTAAACGGTATCTTTTCCGTACAGTGGTGATAGGCGCTCGATCACGGAGCTTTATACAACCTATATAAAACATCACATCATCTTTTATCTGGGAATTAATCCGTTGTGTATCAATTCACACCCGAAGTAGGGTGATTGATCACATAATTTTTATTATTGACGCCCAAAGAGCGGCGCGTTTTATTACGTATTATTACAATTGGCGCCCAAAGAGCGGCGCATTTTATACCGTATTTATTACAACATGAATTAATAAATGTTCTTTTTAGCATGGAAGAGAATATGAATTTGCCAAATTTGTTAAAGCACCACCACACAATAAAAATAAAAGTTAGAAATTTTGTTATTTAATAAAAGGGGATGGGAAGTAGTTTATTGAAAATAAAACTTTTCGATTTGGAAGAAAATTTGAGTTTAGTATTGGCACATGAAAATCACTAAAAATAAACTAATAAAATACTAAATATTATTTTTAATGTAATGTTTACTATTCAATATGTTTTTGTCAGAGTATTTTGTCTACTAGCATTTGCCTGTGGATTCACTCGAATTAAACAATACACCAAAATATTCTACAACTTCTAACACTAGAAAATAATGACATTTTGTCGAGAGCAGTGTTTTATGTGCGTACAAGGATAAATTAATAAATACGGACTAACCTCCATATCCTCCCCCCTTCAGACCCTGCTAGTTAGACATATTAAATACCAACAATACCAGCGGTGACGAGTGTTCATTGCTTAAAGCAGGATTTTTTTTGTCCCTACTTCACTCTCCGATGTTAACGTGGTGGTATATGAAGTACCCCGGTTCCCTGAAAAATATTGAGTACAATAGGAGTCTCGTCTCAATCCGATGAATACTCTTCGAGTTTACTGGCAACTAACAAACAGACAAACAAATATAATAAAAATGGGTTATTTGACATGTTTATTGTTTATACTACCCAAAAGGAAAGGAAAGAGTTACAAATTTTGAATGTGCAGACAAGCCTTAGAGTTCTTTTATATGTATAGATTTAATGTGTAAGAAACCAAAATGTAGCACATTTAAGGAAGTACTCTATATTATGCGCCCTATAACACCAAATAAAATCGTTGTATTGGCTTAGTACCAAAAACCAAAGCTAAATAAACCTTATTATTATTATTATTATTATTATTAAAACCGCGTATTACTACCCGTTCGGGTTATACGCACCTACGTTAATGTGTAGTGGTAGGGTAATTGTGAGATGAAATGAAGGACCTACAGTTTAACGTGGAATCCGAACAACGGCGGAGGCCTGGCATTCCCCACATTCACAAGATGTCTTGTCAGAGGTGAAGGAAGGGTTTGGTAATCAGATAAATCTGTGCCGGGACCAAGGATTGAACCCCGGCCGCCAGCACAGAAGTCTGACACCTTACCCCTAGACCGCCAGGTCACCTAATAAACCTAATTCATAAGCAACAGCGTAGAATATTGATATACTACCTAAATTTAAGACACAGAGGCATGCACGCTATCAGTGGCTCTCTTACGTAGAGGATTATTGCAATTAACAAAAAAATAAAGTTATCTATCATATAAACAGATCTAATTAAACATAAATGATACGCAAAAACTTAAAATAACTGAAAAATACCAAAATTTAAGACGCTAGTGAAGGCAAACTAATAGTGGCTCTCCCACGTTGAAGCATTGTTGCAATGAATAACAAAATAAATATTTAAATGCTACTGTGAAAGAAACAAAATAGATAAACTTAGTTTACAAGCAAAACAATAAAAAACAAAAAACCTTTATCACACTAAAAGTGCCTCTTTTAGGTTGAGGCACTGTCGCAATACACAATAAAAGATTGAAATATTATTTACTATTAGTCTTTGGTCACTTCTTTTTATTAGGTATATATAATTGTATTTTAATTATGAATTGTGCAATGTATTGTATGTATTGTTTACTATCAGAGAAGCACAACGCAAGAATATAGATCTTGCCTTATCGATGTAAACCAAAGATCAAAAGACAGGTGACAGTTTACTTTAGGGATGTTTCGATACTTTTCGCGATACCTCGATGCCGTCGATACTTGGGGGTATTGATTATCGAGTGGGTAGTTAAAAATAGTATCGAGTATAGAAAAAATAGAGATAACTTGAAAATTAATTGAAAAAATAGAATAAATAACTATTAAATCGATTAAAAATATGTTTGCTGGCCAACGGCAATAAAATATAAGGATTGTAGTTTCACCACACTTAATTAGTATACTACAATATGAAAATCAAAACAATACTGGTGATAATCCAACCAAAACTGCGGCCGTGATGATGTGGAATTGGAATAGTACTTAGCTAGTTCTCGGCTGCCTGGAATCATGGACCTACACGCGATGCATCTTGTGTCACGTCATAAAGCGGTTCTTTGGACTTTGTTCTCCACTGTGTTGGTATAGACTTTAGTATCGGTATAAAGTATCGTGAGAAAATGGTAGTATCGGTATCAGTATCTAGTATCGAAAAAACTTGTATCGACCCATCTCTAGTTTATTTATGTGTATTTTTTATTTGTGAAAAAAATTCTACCAACCTTTTAATGTGAATGTTTAAAATGTTTGAAAACATTAAAAAAACTAGTTTCTCAAGAGATCTATAATAGGTTGGTTGATATTTTCAAACCCCACATTGCCAAGAAGACTTATAAAAAAATATGTATACATTAAACGTTTATATTTTTGAATTGTTACAAATTAAAAACTCAAAATTTGCCCTACTAAAAATCGGATTTTTTCGACGCTGCCTCACTCGCTGATGACATAGCGTCATGGTATTTATCTTATCATATATTCTTAAAAATTAACTTCAGAAGTAGTCCTTGTCTTGATTCAACGAGTACTTTTTGAGTTTACTGGAAACAAAAAAACATATACAACTCGAATTCATAGAGAGTTTCGGAATTTTACTATATTTATAGATGCATGCTCTTTGGTGAACTGTGATGCTTTTTTTTAAAAAAATATTTTTGTAAAAGCTACATTAGTTCGTTTAACTTATTTTATGATCGTGCTTAGGTAAATATTGCGTTGTTAATGAATTGCCTTTATTTGTGAACTTAAACAACAAATATTTTGTCTCATATAGTTTACTTATTTTAATTTATTAATAATTTATCATGATTGGCCTGTAATTGCCATACTTAGCTCAGGATTGTACAACGATAAACTATAAAAAAAAATTGGGCAGCTGGATGTTGAACGTTTTAATTTGCTTTAGTTCTAGTGCTAATTAACCGTTCAAAGAACGGGTCAAACTGCTGGTGAATCAATGAACATCACAGGAGACTTTAATATTATGTATTATCAATTGTGTACAATTATGGAAAAATCTTAATTATTTCTTATCAATTACGTTGACATGATATTAATATCGTTTATCTTTATTACGAAGCAGATATAAGCTTTAAAGTTGTCTAGTTTATAGATGGGTGAAATTCTCTCTAAAAGATAAGGACTAATTAAGAATAAATGTACCAGCGTTTTCGTGAAGGTAGACTGGTAAACAATGGAATCTAAACCTGACCTCAGTACATCTGGTTGGGACTAAAATTACAACCACACCATCTTTGACAATATATACCATTTGACTGTGACTTCTCGCTCATATAAGTTTTCGTGTGCTGATATAATCAGTTGATTCATAAAGCATACGTTAATTACCTCAAATAAATAAAATTTAAGGATTTGGCATATTTCCTTACTAAAACACTAAGTTTCGTGTGCAGGCTTGTTTTTTTTAATTAGTGGTTGAAGTAAAATATTAGGAATATATAAATGAACGCTTTTGTTAAGCTGTGCTTGAAATTGTTGCCGGCTAAGATTCCCAATACGATCACTACTATTTCCTCTGAAACGTTTCAAGAACAGCAGTCGTCTTATGGGCACGGAAAGATATACCAAATGAGCTATTAAATTCTCATTCCACCGCTAGTATTTCGTCAATCCCCGTCTTCGACTCCTCTTTCAATCAAAACAAGCAGCAACAGACAAAAGGGCGAGGGAGAAAAAAAAGCTTGCGTCATTCCTGATGTGTCATTTCCTCGTTTCCAATCACAGAGAGAAAAGTAAAAGGTAGGGGAGGGGGGAAAAGTAAATTATATTCAAGCCATGTGGGGGGATTAGGGGCAGTCCTTGGTTATTGTTATTCGGACTTGAGATGAATAAGTTCGGTCACATGGCTAACATTGGAATCATTCTACTGTGTAATGTTTGTCCGTCTTGGTAAGTAAGAGTCCGTTCACACGCGGACACGCAGCATCGCTTCTGCTTTCAGGGCCCCTCAACACGAGTCCCCTTAGCAGCGCTTCTGAAAAGACACTCACAAGATTCGATGGCGCTGCTAACGCGCGTTTGAAGTCCTACCAACATACCATACGTTTGAAATTCTGCTTGCACTAAATATTTATGGGAGTATAATTTATTCTTAAAGTGAATGTGGGTGTGGGAAATGATCTACTTCTAGCTTTGCTACTCATTCTGAGGAATATAATAAACGTACAAAAAATAGGGGAATATTCTAAGTCCACTTATTGCTTATGGAAATACCTAATCTGGGGCTGTTTCATAACTTATTTGATGAGCTACAAAACAATTTTGAAAAGTTTAAAAAAAAATGCATTCGCATGTCTAAAACTAATTTCAAGAGCTTCTAGCTGGAACTAGCAATGAAATTTGGACAAAAAGACACCATCATGAGACAGGCCATTCAACAATATGAAAGAATGGCTTCGACACGGAGGTGTGATAAAAATATAATATTTTAAATTTTATATTCTTTATTGTATAAATTAAAATAGAGTAATATTATCTCATTATATAATTAGTATGGGTCCAAAATACCTTGAAGATTTCCCTAAGTAATTCCTTGTCCAAAGTTATTTTCAAAATGTTCCACAACAAAGGTTTTGGTAGCTAAAGCAACCTCGTTCATTTTCAAGTAAGGATATGGTGGTCATAGTGCAGGGAGGTGTCCAACAGACACGCGTTAGCAGCGTTTCCACCGCATCACGTACGTGCCACTAAAACAGCGGCGTGGCTGCAGTCCCGTGTGAAAACTCTCATTTGAATTTATGATTTCGCAACGAGCAGCGCCACATTTGGTGGTCACCACCAGCAGCGAAGCCAACTACTCAGACCGTAGGAAGTGTCACTGTTCTGTGGATATGTGGAAAACTTTCAATTTATCTCTAGCATTTGCTAGCGGGAGCGCTTCTCGTAAACGCTGCTTAGTGGCCCCGTGTGAAGGGACTCTAAATCACACCGTTGATCATACCGACCATCTATTACCTGAATGACGTTGCCTACCTGTGACGTCACTACAGGTCAAGATAGGATTTCCCATGTTAATGAGTTTCCATTCTATCCAACGAGCTTTAAAGAGATACAGTTAAAAACAAAAACCATAAATTCTTAAATATTTCAAAAAATATTTCTACAGTGTAGCAAAATTATTAATTTTATCTTGAAGTAGTTTTTATATATACAAATTGTTTATAAATCGTCTACAACTCAAGTTATTTGGTCTAGCCTAAAAAATATCCTGTTGGAGTCTTTCTGGCAGGATTTATATTAATAATATCCGTTTTAGGATTTGTTTGTCTAGAATAGGAAGCAAAGAAAAGGTGATTTTAAAATTAAGTTAATATTTTAAATAAGCAAATAGTATTGTGGGTGTGTAAACTCGTCAGAGTAGGAGGAGCTATGTTATAAGTAGATAAACAAGAGGCCTCCCAGGGTGGACGGCTCATTTTCTTCCCTTTCCTTCTATTTAATACATTGGAGTCTAAGTGTGATACCACTTAGAGTGCTAAGTTGTGTCAAGTTATGCTGCAGTCCGATTTGCAAAACAGCTTAAAAATAAACGAATAGGCAACTTCGTTGAAGAAACGTAAGTCTACCTATATCTGGGCAATACATAGCGGGAATTTGGGGGTTTAAACTCCCTCCCCCACCAAGTGCATATTATAGTAGTGTTTATGAAAATTATAAATGTATATCATTTACTTACCCAATTAAGTTTCAAAATTATTTAAATGTATTCATGAGAAGGCAATGAATGTTGAGAAAACAATTTGAATTCTTTTGATGGAGGATTTCAGCTAGAGCCTCCGCAGGTAAGATACCCCCTTCCACTCCCTCCTCACCGTTTTTTTGGTACTGACTTAGACACATCTTTTGTTTCAATTACATACTGTATGAAGTGATTACATTTAAAAGGAGTAGCATTGTTAATTTTTTACTAACACACCATCTTTAAGTTCACCTAGGAAATTAATAAACCACCTTAAATATATCACTAGCATGCAAGGTCTAAAATACATTCGAATTTTACTATCATAAAATTAAATGTATTGTTAAAACCTATAGCACTTATCGATTAGGTAATTTGGATGCTAGAATAAAAGACGAGGAATTGACGAACAAGTGAAAATAGTCTTATTTTTTTCAATTTGAAATGAGAGTATCTTTAGATTTAGTTTTACTGAGAAATAAGTGTTCAGTGTCAACGCAATGTTTATTAAAATCGTTATTTTGAGTTTGGCAGCATTGAGAGTAGATCTACCATTTAATAAGAGCGAATAATACTGTTTAATTAGCGGCAGTTTCCCATTATATTGTTTCCTTGGTATATTAACAGAGAACATACATTTACCATAAATCTTCTTAAAAATACCGTTTCCTTGACTAAGAGTTTAAAAATACTGTCAGATTCAGTTTGAAAGAAACTTGAAAAAGACTATATAGAAAATATTTTGCACTCTTTAAGTCGATAACTCTAAGAGCTGTCCACAATAAACATTATTATTATTATTATTATTATTATTATTATTAGCACCGCGTCTTACTAACCGTTCGGGTTATACGCACTTACGCTAATGTGTAATGGTAGGGTGATTGTGAGATAAAATAGAGGACCTACAGCTTAACGTGGAATCAGAACCACGGTGGAGGCCTGGCATTCCCCACATTCACAAGATGTCTTGTTAGAGGTGAAGGAAGAGTTTGGTAATCAGATAAATCTGTGCCGGGACCAAGGATTGAACCCCGGCCGCCAGCACAGAAGTCTGACACCTTACCCCTAGACCGCCAGGTCACCCACATTAAACAAACTAATTTAATAGGAATCAGTAAGCTAGAGTTGATTGAAAACCTACCTACATTTGCGTGGAGAGAAGTTGGGAAACTAGCTAGGAAAAAATACCTTCATTACTCACGGATATAAATCCACCCTGACCTCGCCATCGCTGGTTAACCAGACTAGACAAGATTGGCGTCTATTCCGCGTGTGCCAACTGATGCAGGTACTTGATAATCTTTATGAGTCTTTATTTTGTACCCTAGAGCTACTCTAAGTGGATAAGCGAGATTGGCCCCAGATGCACCAAATACATTGTCCAGCGGTTTATAAAAGAGCTCCGCCCATAGCGATACAATAAATGTGTGTTTGGGAAACAACTAGCTAGCATCGTGGCCTTTGACACCAATCAACTCGTTCCTGCGTTGGCAATAACTAGTGAGCATGCTTCCTAGTTTTATGTTTACACTCTGTTGATAGTAAATGAGGTGCCAATTTGAAGAAAACATTTAAGTTAACATAATTAGGTATTAAATTATGTTGATATAAATCCTACTATATAAAAAAAGCATAATCATATACTAGTCTAATTTTTGTAATTCTAATATGTAATAAACCCGCTTCGGTGGACGTATGGTCTATGGAGTCACTCTTGCTGTAAACTAGACTGCAAATGATGGGGGGATCAGAGTTTAAATCCCAGATGGGCGTATTGGGGGTACTTTTTCCTTCTTAATTTTCCATTCTCCCTCTACAAAAATTCAGGTAGGCCCACATGTTCTCTAAACCTTACCTTCCTCATACCTGGAACATCAGTTAATTAGTACATTTGCATGTAACTCAAACAAGTTGTAAGACGCATTGCTAAAAAAAATGCGCTTTTTAACTTGATTAAACAATGGAAACTTATGATTTTAAAATTTATGTTCCTAGGTTTGTTCAGAAAATACGATTAAACGTAATATCGATAATCAAAAAGTAGTATAATTTCAATAAAAAGTATTAATCCCAAATTTTACATATTCATACATTGATTAAATAACAAAAACAAGCTTTCTCGACTCACTTATTGGTACGAAATTTTACTAATCTGGTTTGGTCTTTTTCTAGTGATTTTTTTCGTAAACTCATTATACAGGGTGTATTTTAACCGGTGGGAACCACTTTATGGGTGGAATCAAGACACACAAAACATGGAAATCAGTGTATATGAACATGTGTCTTATTTAACGTTTTTTCTGAATTATATTTACTTTAGTATTACAATAATTCCTTTGACAAACCTAGCTAATATGAGTGAATTTAATTACAATGTTTACAAAAAATAATTAATATCTCATGTACGCCATTGATTATTATTCTATAAGCACAAAATAATAAATTGATCATATTTATGCGTCAATACAATCAGTTTTCTTGATAAGATAACCACTTGTCGAAGCTTGTTACTTAGCTGTAAAATCGAAGGGATAATGGATATTTATTCACATCGAGAAAAGGAATATATGTATTTGATGTATATGTATGTTTTCCAACTGTCATTCAGCTAAAGCCAGACGTCTTTTTATGGATCACTTTCTTAATAGAAGTCTGCCAAATACTATTATAACGTTTCAAAATCAACATGAGCACCTATGAGATACTGGTTTGTTTAAAATATTATTGTCCAGTGGCAGTAAACCAATCACTACGTGAACACTCAATTTTGTATATTGAACCCTCAACCACATTGAAGATAAATATGGGAAGAGAACCCGAAA
Organism: Timema californicum; assembly: GCA_902141385.1. NCBI lineage: Eukaryota > Metazoa > Arthropoda > Insecta > Phasmatodea > Timematidae > Timema > Timema californicum. The sequence continues at coordinate 222,931 of CABFOW010000024.1, forward strand.
ACAACGGCTTTATAGAAAGTTGGACACAAGAATGAGTGGAGATTTTTTACAGACCAACAGAATTATCCGTAGCCCTGATCAGTGAATGTAGAGACTTAACAAAGGCAACTTCCTACATAGTTATTAATTTGTACTTTGTTCCTACATATTTCTACCAGTGCTCCAAATTATTTAGAAATATATAGAATTCTACATCCCACAGGAGAATTCATCATTCATCATGCATTTTAAGACAAAGTTTTTAAGATAAAACTAGGTTGATCAATAGGCTAAAACCATCCTGGAAAAAATCCACAAATAAAAAACGTCATGGCAATCACTCTATCGGTACCATAAATCTTAGGAAACAGAAACAAAGACCGACACTTTTTTTATATAGCTAGTAGAGATTTAATGATCTGGTTTGCACAGATATTTTAATTCTTACTTGAAATACGTGAGACTTCATCTCGCTAATCTGGAGGGTTTATAAAATAAAATATGCTTATTTCAACTGACACAAACCAAAATAAAACCACAGTGTAGTAATAGATTGTATGTATGGCACCTGCCTTACATACAAAATATATAAAGGGAAAACAACTTTCAGGAATAAAAATAAAATAATTTGAATAAATATTAAAAGTAGTATGGATGTTATTGAAGCGAGGCAAGTATGCAATTATAGGGAAGTGTATAGAAAGTTGGTGGAAATGATTTAAGGTGGAGATTTAAATAGATGACGTGTGAAAAGGGCAGTGTTTTTGCAGTATTTATAAAAAAAACTCTTTTACCAAAATAAATAAACTATTGCTACAGTAAAAACATAGATTTTAATTTTCTTCACATGCTGATATCAATAGATCTTGAATATCTGGCATCAGCATTGTGGCATTAGATGATGAACTTTTTAAATGAAAATAAATATGCATCATTAAATTCTAGGGAATCCTTGATGGATATACAAGAAATGTTGAGGCCACCATGGGAAGAAAATTTATCTTTATATTTGTACTGAAGCAATATATTTTTATTTAAACAAAAAAAGAATTTATATGAGAACTGCCGGATCACTGATATTTAATCAAAACTTCTACATCCTTGCCTTAAATACGGAGTTATTTATGAGCTGTATGCACAGTTTCTTGCTTACCCCACAAAAAATTGTTACACATAAAACATAAAATAAAATATAAATACATATATATATATATTGATAGGTACATATAGCCATACCCACATGTACACATACACACACGTACACACACATAAACACATACATATACATACATACATAACATACATACATATATATATACATACATAAATAAATAAATACATTTACACATAAATACCAGTATATATGCATATATACATGTATATATATACATATATATATATACATATACATGAATATATTCAAACAAAAATACATACGTAGATACTGATAAAATGACAAATACAATTTTATGGAAATTTGGGAAACATCAAATATATTTGTTCAAATCCTTATGTAAGGCCTTTATGTCATTTAGTTTCTCATATAGATATAGAATTGTAATCGCTATAATTTTTTTTAAGGGATGAATTGAAATTTTTGTGACCCTGAACCCAAATACTTGGGTCTTACATTTCTGTCTGTCCGTCTATCTTTATGCCCCCGGTGCTGAAGCCGAAATGCTTTGATGGACTTGGTTCAAAGGTGAAATTAGGATGGCATATGATCATAACTAGGGGAATAATTTTGGTTTTGATTCCAGCCCTTAAGATAAGCCGTTTATTGATTAAAAATATTGAGAAATTTTCGAGAAATTTTGTTTAAATTGATGTTTGAGTAGTATTTGACAGTAAAAATAGTACTATTCACTTTTAAAAAAAATTGAGAGGGGGAATCATTTTAAGTGTACTCATATACTCGTAAACAATGATCGAAAACCTGAAATTTTTTCAAAATGGCTTAAAGTGTATTTCTTAAAAATGGACTTACGGTGAGTTTTATATGATAAATAGTAATGTATTTTCCTTAAAAAAAATTAAGTTATTTTAATTATGATTGATTTTTAAACATTTTGACACAAACGACATAGGAAAAAATTTGTCTTGCTACTTATTCACCATCATTGCTAAAATAATTTTTATATAATTGTAATATGTGATACAGTAAAGATTATAACACTCAAAGGTAACAACTAATGATATAATATAAAATAAAATAAAAAGCTTTGGAAATTTATGGTTCGAGCTGTGACTTCAAACAGCAAACTTAAATCAATTGGAAAATAGGTTCGCTAAATTGTATCTGTCAACGCTGTCACGTATCTTTTAACATGTGTGGGAGAGAAATCTCTGTCGATTGACCTATGAACCCCGTCAGAAATAACCATGAGAATAGACAGTGACCCACAAATAGGTACATGGGATAGGGCGGGGTGCCAAGGACTACAGGCGAGGCGTGGTCTCCCCCTTATCCCCACCCCTTCTTTCCTCATTAATTTAACAACACAGATCGAAGGTTTCACAGGTCAACTTAAGTGACTTTTACTTTCCTGCCGTCCGCGCAAGATCAACCATTCTGATTTAATGGGGTTAACAGGTACAATAGATTGATATTAATATAATAAACCTACACCTGTAAAGATAGTTGCCAGGTTCCAGATCATTAGGTCCAGTATCGCTTTAAAGAACCAACTACCGCAAACGATGAGATGCTTTGAAGATATAGAGATTGTTTGGCAATATTTCTGCACGTACTCACGGACAAGTGATTAAGAGCCCATCTAACTCCAAAAATAACGACTAGCTTGAGGTTGACAATACAGATCAAGCCAGACTTCGTATCATTGTGTGGATTTCTGTATTCAACTTTTTTTTTTAATTGGATTGGTAAATACAGACTTTATCTCTCCTTTATCTTAAAATATATACATTTATTAAAAACAACTAAGATTTGTAAAATAAAATAACATATGTACCATTTCCTACTACTACTACTATTTAAATTAGAAAACTTAACATTTCAATTTCACAATAGATTTATTTAGTAGACATAAGAAGTGTTACAGTTTACAGGTTTTACAAATAGGCAGAAAATGATAGCATATTAATTCTCTTCTCAAGACAAATATCCTTGAGTGATTACTTGATTACTTGCAGTGACCTGGGCAACACAGTGACCAGTCAAGAGGCAGTAGAATTTCTAAAAGGAGAGTAATTTGAGAATTAGTTAAAGCAAATATAGAACAAGTTACAGTATAACATTTACACAGTCTCACTCGACAAGGTTTAGTGTTACTAATACAGTTGGACAGTTGGCTGGTGAATCCAGCTGGATGATGGCTAAGGGCCAGAAGTCATTAAAGTACTAAGGCAGGACATGTTCCCTATACGGTACTACCCATGCATTCAATAGCACATTAACCTAATTTTGAACTATCACCAAATTTAAGAACTTATTTACAGGGTAAACAAATATTATTTGCGTGGACCCCACTATGACAAACAGTCACTTTCCACGGGTTGCGCACCCAAACTAAAACCTTTAATGAACATGGACTGCATAGTCAATCCTCTATAATTTACAAACTACACTGCGTAAGGCAGAAAGGGAAACAGACTTCCTGGCGATAACCATCAATAACAAAGTACTGATGCACATGACGTTTAGGGTGTCATGAACTATTTTACCTTTTCAAGATTTATAGGAACTTGTGAGTTAGTGTACATTTACCACACTAAAATTCACATTTTCCAAGTGAGAGGCA
>CABFOW010000024.1:227767-264112 GCA_902141385.1 Timema californicum
CATTGTTGCAGAAACATTACAATAAAGAGAATAAATGAAGTTTTTAGAAATTTTGTCATAAAAATATATAGAAATATCTATGTTGTAATGTTATTGGTTTGGATTACTATAAGTTATGTAAAAGGTCATGGATGAAGGTAATTTTTATTTAAAGTAATATATGTAGAGTTTCCTTTTAAGATTCATCCATGAAGAAACACGCGCTTCTCAGAAACAATATGAAAAGGATTTCACCACTAAAATATATTTTTTATACCATATTTCCTGTTAAAAGTAACAACTTCGCAGTAGGGCCTATTTGGTGAAGACGCCAATCCCCTCTAAACCAATAAGAAGCTAGGCTTCACAAAACCTGTCACCAGGATACTTTTTAGAAGTTAGATTTTACATTGGTGATGGGAGAAAAAGGCAAGGGGTATGTCATATATAAACCGTTGTGCGTATGTTTAAGGCATCTCCGGGATCCAAACATCTACACCGAGATCACGCCCACGCACGAGTCAGTCAGAGTCACACACTGAGAGTCACAGTCTAGAATAACTTACATTAATATCACAAGTGTGCAGTGATATAAAACATTTAATTGGAATATGTATACGTAACTAACAGGTGTCATTTAAATAAACCATGTGTGAATAAACAGCCATTAACAGATCTCTTTCTTCAATTTTATTAATATATCGATTTAATTAGTGCTCGAACACGGAGCTATAGACAGCTGGTTAAACGGTATCTTTTCCGCACAGTGATGATAGGCGCTTGATCACGGAGCTATAGACAACCTGTACATCATCACAGGATTATTATATCTGGATATTAATCCATAGTGTAACAATTGACGCCCAAAGCGTGGCTCCATCAATTCAATATTGTTACAATGTCTTCCAAAGAGAATAGCATTAGATTTTTGTTTTAAAAGTTTTGTATTAAACAATAATGTGTTTGCCTATAGCTCAAAAACTATAGACTTTATAATAAAAAATTTACAAATATATTTTAAAATTTTCAATAGTATACCCCTACAACTTTAATATGATAATTTATTTCGTATATCAAATAGTTGCGACGATATGATTAAAACTGGAAAATTTTCGCAATGTTAAAAAGTGGTAGAAACAAAATTTATTCAAAATATTTAGAGCGGATTTTGATAAAAATATATATTTTTCTATTTTCACCCTCAGTAAACTTATCTTAATTTAGATTTGTGTATAAAATAAAAAAAAAAATCCTTTGGGAAACTTTACAAAAAGCCTAGATACAAAGTTTCAGCCGAATCGGTAAAATGGTTTGGGCTCGAAGCTGAGATACAGACACAAAGAAAGACAGAGAGACGGCATCACTAAAATAACTTTTTTTGTTTTAACGGGTCATGAAACGTCGAAATTTATCAAATTCATGAGCTCAATTTTTTGTTGATGACAATACGTCTCTCTCTAAGGGGCTGAGAGAAATTAGCCAGTTAAATTAAGACCAGTAAAACAATTCAATCATTTTTACAAAAATAGAATATAATATATAAAAAAATCACAAAACAAGTTCCGAGTTTCTTGATATCAAATGAAAAATGCAGAAAATCCCATTTAGATGCGATTTATTGTTGTAGGTTAGTATTTTATATACTCACCTAGTTTTTATTTTTTATTTTATTTCAGCACCGATTCCTACTACCCATTCTGGTTATACGCCTATGCACTAATTACACTAATGGGTTAGGGATTAGGAAGACGTAATTAAAGTATAATTGGGATTGATACAATCGAGGCCATTTTACCATCTTTAAACAGTACAACATCTAGAAATGGTTTATTTTAAATAAATATACTGATAAATTTATTCAATTAGTCGGAAGATAGGTTCTTGACATTTTGCTAGGGGTCAAACCAATAAGTTTTGGTTTTGAAATGATTTTTTGATTTTTTGAATATAGTTAGTTAAATAAGGGCTTCCCGTTTCATTATGTTTAGTTAATGAAGGCAGAGTGGCAGTGTTTTTGTGTCAACTCAAGAATTAAGATAGCTTTTAATTTATGTTCTTGTATAAAAAGTTGGTTCATAAAGTGAATGGTAAATACACCAAATAAATAAATAAAATATTTCCCGATTAAGTCAAGGCATAAGAATGAGGGTGGTTGTTTAAAGTTCACCCGCATTAACGTGCACGAACAAAGGATGGAATAATTACAAATACCATGTTGGAAAAAATAGTGGATCTGACTGTGATTTTACATCAACCTCTTCGTCAATAAACCTCCAGTGTATTCTAAATCTTAGGTCTTATATCACGTGACCGCCAGTGCTATGTTGTAATTCCTGCTAGAAAAAAGTTATCTATCTAAGTTCTTTTAGTAGTTATTTAAATATATTTAAGTTTTGGAGACAAAAATACTAACCCAATTTCATGCTTACTAGCACCGCACCTTAAAGCAGGAATATAAAACTACGGTGACGTGGACGTCATTTTTGGGTAGCCCGCCTCGGTAGCCACATAGTCTAAGCTCTAAGCACTATTATAGAAATATACTAGAATGCTGATGACGAGGAGATCCTTGTTCGATCCGAGCCGGGTGTACTGGGGATAGTTTAATAATCTCTCTCCATGCAAATGTGTGTACACTTATCTTAAATTTAACCTTCATGTCCCTATTCCATTAATTAAATTGGTACTCAGGAGTATAACCAAAATGGGTAGGGAGATGCGGTACAAAAAAATTGGGTACCTCATTTACAGTGAAAGCCTTTTCCTCAGAAGGTTGTAAACAAGTTTTGAACGTTATAAGAACTATTATTTTCAGTGTTTTCCCAAAATAGAAAGTGAATTTCAGTTTTGATGAACTTTTGGCTCTAGTCGGGCCCTCAATTGTTTAGGACACCAATTGGAGAAGTAGTTTGCTGAGAAATTTAAAAAAAATAGAATTATTATGCTTCACAATTCCTTAGTCATTTAAGGCACAAATTTATTAAGAAAAAAGGGCCTTATTTCTTAAAATCAAAGGTTTTAAGTAGGTGAATTTTCTTCATTCATTCTTATAAAGATAAGAAAAACTAGAATTTCAATAATGGTTTTAAATAGAACTTAATATTCAATAGAAAATTATATATTTCACTGGTCTTAGATCTCTTTCCCCGAGACAAAAATACAACTAATATTTATGCTACCTCCAACATGTTGCATCCCTTACACTTATTATTTTATCATTATTATTAATTTTTACTTTTTACAGATACCTCTCAATGGATATGACCATGCATACCATATCACAGGAGTACATACATCTTGGGCTTAAAAACTCTACAAGATATCATCAAAACTGCATGCAGCAACCTATGTGATGTTATGGTACCACTGTACATGAGTCATAACAGAATAGAGGATGACTTGATTCAAATTGACAACAAACTCTACGATAGAACTAACTTTATAAATGAAATTGGTAATTAGGATGGGAAACGCATTCAGATTGTACAGTTGAGTGAAACTGAAAGAAGATACTCCAATTTCAAGAATACTCTTAATTTATTCTGATGGCCTGGGTTGACTCTGTCTATAATTTCCTTTATGGCTATATTATATGTTAAGAAACATCGGATGATTCGACAATACTTCAAATAATCTTAAATGGGGAAAGGACTTGCTGAAAATGCCATCGGTATTTCGTATTCTAGACCATTGCCTTATGATGAAAATGGTCGACTCATGCCCTTTTTTCTTGTTGCAGATACTACTTTTTGATTGACCATAAATATTATGAGACCGCATGTGTAAAAAAAACTACCTATATTCAGAGTATTTTTAACTACAGCCGTGGCGTATAACTTGAACGGGTAGTAAGACGTGGTGATAAAAATTAATAATAATAACTATGGACACGTCTTAACTCGTCGTGTGAAATAATGCACCGTTTGAATTTTATTATCAAAGTAACGTATTTTGTACAAGCCACTGAACACCAGTTCACCTCTTTCTGAGTCTGCTACTAGTTGCGTAATTACGTGCACAGCTAAGATAGAATTAATTTTGATGACAGCTTGTACGAGACTCCTCTTGGGCCCGTCAGCCAATACAGGTTAAGAGGATCTCCTTCAGCATGGGATATGAAGAATTACTTCACAGGAAACTTCACTTATTCTTCGGGATAGTGTCCCCTGGCAGAAATATTGGGGAGTTGGTCTACTGTGGAAAACTGAAAACTTGGTTAGGACTGTTAAACACTACTCTAAAAATTTAGTTTAATAAATAGTATTTTATAAGCATTGTTATCTGATTTATCACTTTTTAATGTAATATGTAAGCATTTCTCAGGGATTGAGAGGCATTGTAGAAAGTTTTTGTAAAATTTAAAAATATATAAAAATATGACACACAAAAGAGAAAGTATTTTACCCCCAACAATTTTATTTTTTGATTACAAACTTACTATCCTCGATCTTCTGTTTACCTGTCTTGCAATTATAATTCTCCAACAGTTCCTCGCAAACTTCAAGCCACGGCCATTTAGTCAAATTTTTGGCCAAATACTCTTTTAGGCTGTTGCTGTAGAAAGAAAGTATATTTTCAATCTCTTCCACAAGTTGGTCGATTCTTTGACCATTCAGTAAGGTCTTTGTAAAAAACACACAAAAAAACCAGAAATAGATAAAAATAAAGAAGCATGACTGAACGATAGATACTCACTGTATTTCTTCTAAAACTAGAATGAGGTCATGGTCTGACCCATTCACACTATGTTAAGGAAAGACCGATTTATACCCGGTGTACACGACCTTATTTGAATGTAAAAGGCACATACTATTTGTAAGAAAAATTTGTAGTCGCGATGTTGTGGCCCTACACATCTCTTTTCAACTGCCAAAACATGGTTTTTTCCTATTATATCTGCTGTGTACACACATTTATACTTATTGAACACATCGTAGTGACTAAAAAGGGGTTTAACAATTTGTTTACTGTGCATTGTACAAATAGGATAACTGTTTTCAAAATAGCACTTTAAATTCAACTGGTTAATTTATCTGTCGAACTTTCATCAAATATAATATATCTACTTAAACCATGATTTTAATAGGAAGTCCACTTTCAACAACCAACGTTGATTGAAATAAAATATTATTAATTAATTGTAATTTACATCTAAAAAGTTATAAAAGCGTCCAATAATATTGTATAATGGATTAATGGATTTTATTCTTACATTCTAAATTAAATAGACTTAGAATTTAAATATAAAATGTAATATATATTTTCCTGCCATTGTGACCACATGAGACTACCATTTTCAAATAACGGACTTCCTATGAAAATCAGACTGAAGGTGATATTACTTTGAATATTGGACTCCTAATAATTTCATACCAGATGATAAATGTTGAAAAAACCAAATCACACCACACTATCAGCAATAAAAATATATTTAATTATTTTTAAACTACAATACAATTTATTCTTAGACTATTCATTAAAGTGGGTTGACTTAAATCTTTAATTTATTGGCACCCACCTATCATAATGGACGCAATATTTTGTTAGGAAAACACTTTATCAATTACTAACCATTTTTTTGGACAGTTAACAATGACATTTAACTATAGTGTTAATTGTATTATATATGTATTAATACTATCAATCATAAGGGATCTGTAGCTTACATTACTTGGCGTATGAATACATAAAAGTAGAACTTCAACTTTTCTAGCGTCAGATATTAAAATTGGACACCATATAGATACTCGCAACTGTTATCACATGTGCTAAGGCATTAGTCTGACAATAGACGTTATTGCTGATGACGAGGAGGTCAAGATTCGAATTTGGACTGGGTGCATGTAGGAGGATGGAATAGATTCTTCCAGATGTAATTTATTAGTATGGGCTTTCCATCCTAAAAATAGTTTAATGCTTGTGTAATATCTCTAAAATACCTTCTTAATTCACAAGCCATTATTAACCACGTTGGTATATCTATGATATATATATATATATAACCTATTGTCACTGCATCTTACTACCTGTTAGGGCTATAGGCAAAATATATATACATTTTTAATAGCTATCTTCTTACATACCCCGATGTATAAAAACACGTAATATTGGTTATAAACATGTATCGACCCAGCTCCGGTGACCGCATGGTCTAACGTGCTACTCTTGCAGTTGAATAGACCCTCGATGGCGTGGATATTGAGGTTTGATTATTAATCGGGTGTACTGAGGGTGGTCTTCTTAAAATTATTTTCCATTCTCGCCATGAAAATGTGGCTACACTTCCTGTAAATATAACTTTCCTAAGTCCTAAAAAAAATAGCGTAGTTAGTACATAAGCGTATAACCCGAATACGTTCTGCTAAAAAAAAAATCATGTATCGGTGGTCACACGGTCTCAGACAACACCATGGTAATATATAGAATTGCTGGTGATAAAAAGATTGGAGTTAGAATCCTGGACCGGTTCCTGAAGGTGTTTTTTCGAAATGTTTTCCTACTCTTCCTCCCCTCTCACAAATGCATGTAGGGTATGGTTACTCTTAGTTCTACCCTCTTCATTCACTCTCCATTAGAATAAATATGTGAATAGCCCGGATGGGTATTAAGACACACGAACACCAAGATTTTTACTCTCTCGCTATCTTACAGGTAGAGAAGTTTTGTGATCACCAAAAAAAAAAAATCGAACTTGAGATTTTGATGAATATCGACGTTTCATGAACCTCCGAATCCGAAAAAGTGTTTTTTTAATTTCCGTTTGTCTGTCTGTACCACCAACTAGAGCCTAGACTATTTTACCGATCGGGCTAAAACTTGGTATCTAGGGTTTTCATATGGTTGTCTCAAGGGGTATTTGTAACTGGATATCAAACCGTAAAATAGTTAAGGGTAGTTTACTGCAGGGCAATACAAGAAAAAGCCAATTTTCTCAAAATCGGCTTTAACGAGTTTGATAAAAATTTCTTTTTTCAACATGTATAAATATTACAAACACAGTAGGTAATCTCAACATTTCGGTAAAATGAATTTAAAGGCTGATGCATAAATTCGCATTTTTTTAAACATATCTCCGTAACTATTTGAGATATGAAATTACTTATCATGGCAAATATGTAGGTCTATTTATAATGCAAATATTTCAAGTGAAGAATAATTTTATAAAACCCATGGCTTTCAATATATATGCAATTATATAATTATATATAAACTTTTCGAACACTAAGGGTAAAGTATTGCGTACGTAAAAAAAAATCTAACCCGAAATGTTGACGAATGTCAACGTCTCATGACCCCCTGAACATTAAAAAAATGTTTTTGCAACGCCGTCTGTCTGTGTGTCTGTTTAACCCTAAAATTAAGAGTAGAGTAATAAAAATTGAAAAAGAAAGAAATCTATTTTCTCAAAATCAACTTTAACCATTTTGATTAGTAGGCCTATTCGTATCTAGGCGTTGCTTAAGAATATAAATGAAATGGCTAATTCCATTTTTCCTCTGAAAATGAATTTTAGGGTAATCTTAGAGAAGCGGAAATTTCTGTATCTCCGCAACTATTTGAGATTATAAATAACTTATCATTGAAAATTTTCATAACTATTAAAAATAAAAATAAAAATTGATTTAAATTAATTTTTACAAAAGGTGACCTGGTGGTCTAGGGGTAAGGTGTCAGACTTCTATGCTGGCGGCCGGGGTTCAATCCTCGGTCCCGGCACATAAGTCTCTGAGATATTGGTAAGTATATTAATACAATGTAGTGAGCTTTATTTGTAAAGAAATACTACTTAAATTTTAACGCTATAATTCTCCAATGCCATTGAGTGATTAAATATAATTAAGTCTTTCAAAAAGTTTGCTATTTTCCCTTTAACCTCTTAGGAGAAATGTTTGTACAACAATGATCGATCTCCTTCATTTTAGACTCAATAGTCAATATTTTACTCTCTTTTTTTTGTCAAAATTTATAAATGAGGAATTGAATAGCAATGCGATGACCCAAAGATGTGAAATACCTATACAATTTTAAGTTTTAATCGGAAGTCGAAATTTTAGTACAAAGTGTTGACTCTTGTGGACCCAAAATTAATCATTTTTATTGGTCCAAAAACACAAATAAGGACATCCTTTAAAAATATAATTATAAATTTTAAAGCCGGGATTCAAAAAAGTTTTACGTAAGTATAATGCAATTTATGCTTGGGTATGCTAGTGTATATTATTTTGTTTAACATATATTACGAGTTTTGAGTAAATATCTCTATTTTTAGACAATGAGCAAGAAAGTCTATGTGGAGTTCCGTACATTACGGGATTCAAAAAAGTTTTACGTAAGTATAGTGCAATTTATGTTTGGGTTAGCTAGTGTATATTATTTTGTTTAACATATATTACGAGTTTTGAGTAAATATCTCTATTTTTAGACAATAGAGCAAGAAAGTCTATGTGGAGTTCCGTACATTTTTTTTAAAATGACGATGATAATTTTTCTTTATTAGCACCGCGTCTTACTACTACCCGTTTGGACTATACGCCACTATGACATTCAGCTACCTATATTTTATTCTCTAGTAATTTTATAATCGCTATCGTGGTCACGTGGACATAATGTCAAGCTAATCTAATCCGGGTTTCCGCTAATGAAAAGTTCGGGGATTGGATCTCGTCAGGATGTTATTTTTCCTAAATGGTTTCCAAACCTACTTTCAAGCAAATGTATGTGCATTCCCTCTAACTAATACCTTACTCATATATAATAAATTAGTTAATTAAATGCCCATTAGCGGAAACGGTTGAAAAATGTTCTGAATAAAATTTTCCTCCAAATTCCCGTCCTCCAAACAATCAAGTTAGAACGTTTCTGGGCTCTTCATAGGTTCTGTGAGATTCCTAAATGTTCGTGAAAGAAGAAGGGAGAGGGAAAGGTCGTTAAAGGTTGTAAAAAAAGAATGTACAAGAAAGCGTGGTGCAGCACGGGCGAGCTCCTTCTAAAACAATAAACTTTTTTTTTATTTATTTGGTGGATGGCGACGCGACGCATTGCGTCCAGCTGTTGTCGCCAGCGAGTTTTGTCTCCAGAGGGGACGTACACTAGGCGTGACAAGCATTTGATCGAAGAGACTTTAACTAATGATCTCCCCCATCGTAGGTATATGTTCTGTTGGAATTACTAGAAAAGTCTATAACTTGACCTCAAACAAGATCAGAAATGTCCTAAATTATGATTCCCTCAACACGACTAATGCCAGAAAACATTATTTAAATAATAATAATCAAACTAATGTTTTTTGGATTTAACCTTGTTGAGGAAATAATAGTTGCAGACGTTTCAGCTCTTATTTGAGGTCAAATTATAGATTTGTCTGATAATTCCACCAGAACCAATCTGATATAATATTTATATGATTGGTAGATATTAGCTCATTGCCTATCCCAAAATATTATTGATGTAAATAAATAAGTCTGGCTTATTTATAATTTTTGACATTTTATCGGATTTCAATTTAAACTACACTTTTGGTTAGGCTGACTAAAGCCCATGGCTTGCAGTCAAACTGTTTTTCATAATATGGATGGTCATGGCATTTAAGAGGGGATGAGGGGAGGGGGTAGAGCCTCTAATGTATTATGAAATAGTTTTATTTATACTTTATCTTAAATTATTCCCGAGAATATGATTATTTAAATTAAACTAATGCAATCAAGAAATCGCAAATTTTAACATTTAAGCATATGTTTATTTACTTTAAAGTTTTTAGCACCAGAAACATTATCAAACGAGTTACACAAAACAGCAAACAATACCACCAATTCGAGTTCTCTTTTCACCCTCTCGTATCTACTACAGCGCTTAGTGGTTGAATGTGTCCCCAACGTAGTGATTTCCAGATCTGCTGGAAATACTATATGTTAAACACTTCAATATTCTGATTAAAGATCTTTAAATACAACTTCTTTTATTGTAACAGAATGATGTACGGTATGTATTATAATAGTTGTAAAATAATCTAGGAGTGTATTACCCTCCACCAAACATTAAGAAAATGTCATTATATAATAAGAATAATGAAAGTTAAGACATAGATAAGTTTATCCTAAAAATTATAAAATTAGTTTATAAATCAAGCCTTTAATAAATTTGCTGAAAGTGGTCAGAAACTAAGGGTTTTTATAACTATTCTTATAATGTAACATTTTAGAAAGCATTCTAAAACAATAGTTGAAAGTAAGGAGTAATTAGAATTAAAATTCAAACTTAGTTAAATTGATCTAAAAATTATAAAATTAGTTTATAAATCAAGCATTTAATAAAGTGGTTGATGTATTAAGGGAAATTGACAAGCACAAATATGTATAATTTAAATAATTTTTTAATTAAACAATTATATTAAATTATAATGCATAATCAACTAAAATATAATGCTCAAACGAGTTGATGAAGAGTCTTAACAAATAATTTGACACATTCTTATATTAATACAAAATACAATATAACGTGATATGAACAATGTTCTTAATTCCAGGTCTGTGTTTGAAATCAAAGGATAAAAATTAGGTTAACATCAGCCAAACTGATTTAGAAAATTATTAACGGCGATGTGTTGTTACGACAGCTAGAGTTGTACCCATTTTTTATTTTCGTGCATAAAGTCCAAACTTGACTCTTTATTCATCCATTTATAAGTAACAAAGGACGGGGTTTATATATTAAATAATATGCTTGTTTTAAGTAATAAGTAAAAATAATAGTTTATTTAATTTTATTTTCAATTATTGGAATTAATTAAAATTGTGTACATAATGTTTTTATACATTTATATAAATATTGTTTTAAACTGAGTCAACACACGCAACATAATTTGTTTGTTGTTATTGCTTACTGTTTATCTCTTTCACCCCCCCTCCCTGCACCCCCCCCCCTAACCATGATAGCCATATAAAGGTTGAATTTTGCGCACAATGCCTCGACCGTCATTCTAGGTTTTACTTGTCCCGCCGTCATTGGAATCTCATGTCTTCGTGTCCCCAGTCAATTGTTTCCAATTACTGCCTCATATCTGAGCTACTATTTTTTTATAGCTATGATTAGCTACTAGCCTTTATTAAATACATTAAATTTTAATTATATTAAAAATAAAACTTACCAATATATGATAATTTAACCCTCATTTAAATTGTGTGAATTTGATGTAAGTATGAAAAGTACCTACATAAATACGAGTCATACCCAGCCGAAAAAATATTTTAACAAAACTTTCTTGCTTGTGCAAATCACAGGGTTTGTAGTCAATCCCAGCGTAAATGAAACTGTTTTATATTATTTATGGTAATGTATAGCTTAACGATTTTTTTTAGAGATCCCTACTACTTTTTGTACGACATTGGGAATTAGGATTGACAGTATTTACATTCACAAATAACATACATTATATATACATGGTGTCCTTAGAAGTATAGAAAATTTGCAAAGTTGGATTTGATAGTCCTTAAAGTAAATGCTTTTGTATTTTTCTATAAATATATTTGGTAGAACTCAATATATGAATGTTTACTAATTAATCGTTTTCTTATAATTCGGATTTCCTTGGAATATTTTTTAATTTTGAAAATTTGGCACATTTTTTGTGTATGAAATTTCATCAAAAAAAATATGAAAATTGGATTAAAGTCGTTCAAATTCTTTTATGATAAATTCAAGACGTTCATCTCTGCCAATCAAGTCACCGAAGCTATGCCATTAGCTTACACATTTCGTAAAACCCAAACGAGTAGTAAGATGTGGTGCTAAAAAAAAACTATTAATAGTAAAATTGCTTTATAACACAAATTACATTTTTCCAGTAAATTTTGAATCGGAAAATGACGTACAATTTATTTACAAAGGAAGGGAATATACTCTGAAAGGTTTTATTTTTAATATTGAAGTAATAACAAATTAGGTATAAAATAGAGCAATTGGATCCAAAGTTTTGACACTTTTGTTTTAATCCTCAAGCACTGTAATCTATATGTGATTGTGTGAAAAGATAACTTGAATGTCTGGTAAGGCTTTGCCTTAACTTTTGATGATGTTCCTGGATTTAACGTGCTTTGGAAAGCTTAAATTAAAGTGTAAACTTTAAAACTTGGAATTTATTTAGATTGCATTATTTCCATTTGAATGGTATGAACCATTTTTAGGAATACAATTTTATGATCTCGCATCTGTCTTGCCCGTGAGGGACTGATTTTCATCTCACTAACGTCAAAACTTACCAAAGAGCGTGTAACAAAAGCTATTGTTCAAATTGTAATCGTAACCTTACCCCTCCACCCTTCTCAAACCTTCTGGAAGTAATTTTAAAACTAACGCGACATGTTTTCAAGAACAAACATTGACTAGTGTATTTATGTCCCCCCACACCCCGTCTCCCACCCAGACAAAACAGCAGAGGCTATTTTATTTATTCTTAGTATGAGTTCACGAACTTTCCATCACACACATGATACGTGAAAGCTGTGTGGTTCTATACAACCCTACAAAACTTCATGTTTTTTTTGTTCGTACCAGAAATCCTGAATGTCATAATCTCAAATAAAAACTCTCATAAAAATTTAACTTCATGTTTTGTCTCGTGTCTACCACCGTCACAGTCACAAGTGTGTATCTCATGTGAAGGCGTGCGCGTTAGGGGACATTAAAATTATGAGATCTATTATTTTAGTTAAAGGAGGGGAATCTTTGATGGGTTTTTTATAGCTGATTATTGGCGGTATTTAAAATTCAGTGTTTGCCTAAATCTCTCCCACCACCTAATCCTCTCAGGGCCATAACCTGACCAAACCCTTTTTTAATAAAAACAAACCAAAAATAATGTATTTTAAAATGTATACTTTCGTTCCTGATTTCAATAAGAAAGTTTGTTAAAATTAAATCAAAAACTTGATAGAGAGACAGAGAGTTCATCAACACATGAAAATCTACGTTTGTTTGTTTATCAGTCATAATATTAATTAAAATATTTTATGGTTAATAAAATTCACGTGTATTTCGCGTATCCTTTGAAATACTTCGTGTGCCCCTTAGGGTACGTGCACTACAGTTTGGGAGATAAAGTTATAGGAGGGGAACATTTGATGGATTTTTTTTATAGCTGATTATTGGCGTTATTTAAAATTCAGTGTTTGCCTAACTCTCTCCCGCCATCAACTCCTCTCAGGGCCATAACCTGAACAACCCCTTTATTTGTAAAAACAAACAAAAAATAATGTATTTTAAAATGTATACTTTCGTTCCTGATTTTAATAAAAAAGATTGTTAAAATTAAATCAAAAACATGATAGAGACACAGAGAGTTCATTAACACATGAAAATCTACGTTTGTTTGTTTATCAGTCATAATATTAATTAAAATATTTTATGGTTAATAAAATTCACGGGTATTTCGCGTATCCTTTAAAATCCTTCGTGTACCCCTTAGGGTACGCGCACTACAGTTTGGGAGATATTGCTACAAGAGAAGCATCGAAAAACATGGCTATAGTCAGACAGCTTATATATTTTTTTGAAGCATAGTTAAGAAAATACAAACGTATTTATAGGCTGCCTACATTGATATAATTTTATTGTATTATTTTTGTTTTAATAATATTTATCAAATGTGACAGCAACAGATATAAGGGCTTGATGTATGAATATATTATTAAAACTTTTTTTAAGTTAATTGAGTAGCTACCAGATACTGCTCTTCCTGGCTAAGTCAATCTATAGCTCAGTTGGTAGATTAAATTAAAAGTTGGTAGAGCTGAATATAGACTCAATTTTTTTAACTCTTTGTGCCCCACACAGGTGGTTACGTGGCCTAAACCGTTAGGCTAGCAATAACTTTATGGCCGATGATGGATAAGTTGAGGTTCACCTCTGGGCCAAGTAAAAAAAAGGGGGGTTGTTTTTCACACATAATACACTAGTGTAGTTTCCCTACTTTATCTCTAGGAAATTCGAGTGTACTTATTATAAAATAGTGCTACTACTTCTCCTTAGAGCATATTGTTGATAATATTTGCATTGATTGGACTGATTGAAATTAAACTTCCTATCAACAGGAATTGCAATGCCAATATGGGGTATGGTTGTTGTGTTTGTCTTTATATAGATAAAACATATGTAAACAAATTATATAGCAGCTTAGATTCTCTATTATGGTTCCCAAGCCTTCACTGCTAATAAATTGCCTTCAAAATTCATCTACCTGAGTTTGTGGTTTTAGATTTGAAGGCTTAGGCCACTGATAGTACTAATATAGTAACGTGCTAAATTCATTGTAACGAGGGAAACATAAATGTATCGTAAGTTATTATTATTATTATTATTATTATTATTATTATTATTATTATTATTAGCACCGCGTCTTAATACCCGTTAGGGTTATACACACTTACGATAATGTGTAATAGTAGGGTGATTGTGAGATGAAATGGAGAACCTACAGTTTAACGTGGAATCTGAACCACGGCGCAGGCTTGGCATTCCTCACATATTGCATGTTAAATCTTTTGAAACTCGAAGATATTATTTACAACCATACCGATCCATTAGTATCTTTGTACTCATGAGGTATGTATGAGGAATGTAGGGTTTAGAGGAATGGTACCCTTATTTAAGTGTAAGAGAATTGGAAAGCCAATTCGTAAAAAAAATAATCTTAGTATAACAATATAAGTTTTATAGCCCCAAACTCTTTATCTTTAGAAATTCAGATTAGACTAAACTGACACCTTGTCCGAATGAGGGTGTTAAACGATCTCGGTTGATAATCACAGTTTACATATATTAGCAGTTCTCGTGTTTCAATTACCTTCACTGTTTTTAATGTTTCCGAAAATTCACAAAAAAACAAAGACACAATAAACATTAAAGCATTGTTGACAGTATATACGCGAATATAAATTAAACTAAAAACAAAAAAACAATAATATATACGAATATTATACGGTAGCTGAACTATGGCACATTGATCTAGCTTACGTCACCTTATGAACACTAAAGTCGGTGTCCCACACAAAGCTGTTCACGCAGACAAAGGTATAAATATGTCTTGCATGGTATGTTGGGGGTGATTGGAATCATGATCGTGCATATTACGTGGGTGGGTTTCTCCTAAATGGTTTATCAGATTTCCTCCATCTAAATACGATCATCGTCATTAGTTAACACATGCGGATAGCCTGTATGGACAGTAAGACGTGGAGTACGTGAAAGAAAAAAAGGTGTTCTCTTGCTTTGGTATGCAAAGGAATTTATGGGTTAGTTTCCTCCTGAATATGAGAGCGGATCAATGGCGTGGTGTGGGGTGTTACCAGGTCAAGCAGAGTAAATTGAAAATGTAAATGTGGATTGTTGTTGTAATCACTCAGTAGGACATTCATTGGTCAGGTTTCAATGTAAATACATTCCATTGTGATTTGTCTAGAGTGACTATGTAATATCGATAAAATGGGGGAAAAGTGGGGGAGAACATAGCATAGGTACTGTTTTAACAAGCTTTGGCATAACTCTAAGAAACGTCACTGCATAAAACATAAGCGCCATCACTAGTATACGATAGAATAAATAATAGAGATAAATGTGAAAGGGTAGAAGGAATGGTGACTCAAAAACTGAACCCTTCCCCTCCATTCACTGTCAAAGTATCATAATATCAACAGTGGCGCACACTCGTAAATATCCAACTTTTACGACCTATTGCGACAGACTATATTAACATGTGAATACAATCAAGGGCAAAAACAAGTTTTACTCCACTTGACAATTAGGTTCAGTGTCATAGTTGTTTTAACAGCTATGCTAGCCTTAACGAACAATTGAGGTAGGTCAATTTTACCTTGAATTAACTCTTGTTCAAGGAAGTGTCAGTGTTATGTCTCTAAGAACGCGTCAAATGGAAGAATTCACCGTTAATTTGTTTGAGAATGAGATATTAAACCTATGGCATTATAAAAATGTTATTTATAGCTTACTATCATTGTCACCTGTGACATGATAATGAAGTTTAGTAGCTATCATAATCACCCGTACATATGGTTAGTTTTAATAATTTACGTCAAAAACCGTCACGTGTAGAACAATGCGATGAACACGTAGTTATTTTTCCAGATGCTAAATATATGCGGGATTATAAGTGATTGGAGAAGAAGTTAAAGGGAACTTAGAATATCTTGCAATCTACTTATGTATATTTTCTCTAGAGCTAAGACAAGATTTTTGAACAAAATTTTCTCAAAAATAATTGGACATCGTCTGACAATTACGTTAAAGATAAAGAAGTTAAATAATAATTATTAGATAATATCCCGTATATGTTTATTTGATGTTACACGTTCTACGATAGGTTTGGGATGCACATTAGTCCAAGGACACAGCATGAAAATGATAAGTTTGCAATGAAAGGCATTTAAATTTGTGGCGGGAAAATGATATTTGCTATGCTTTTGATAAACATGATAAGGAAAACTACCCTTATTAATAAATCACCTATTTTTGGAGTAGAATCTATGAATTAATTTATAGATCGTTGTTATGAATAGGCCAAAGTAGAATTTTAAAAGTGATTATTTTCCTTTAATTTGATTTACTACTTGAATATAACTTGTCACTATTAAATGGAACAATATTTGCCATTATTAAAAAATGTGTTTAAAATTATGCCACTTTTTAATAACCACAATTATAAAATGTTTTCTACCTTTGATATTTTAAATACAAATTTAATATATATTTTGTAATTGAAATACTTGGCTGACTAGTTCGTCTTGTCTAGAGACGTGCGTGGAATTTCTTCCCTAAGCCACACCGAAGACCACAAATGACTTGCATCAACTATTAACAACTGTGAACAGATTATAAATTATTGTTTACGTTACTTTAGTATTTTACACTTCAATCTAATTCTGAAGAAGTCTTCTTTTTACTAATGTAAACAAGTCACCACTGAGCTTGAAGGACAATTGAGGCAACAAAAGAGGACTGCTATACGATAAAATTGTGCCATCTTTGATTATATACTCTCCGAGAATCAGGCTAGCTAAAGAGAATGGTATTTTCGTCTTATAGTGGCGGTGAGTTTAAACCAAGCGGAATTTGTATTTGGGGTTTCTTATTAAATGTTAATATTATATGAGGCATTTTACTGCAATTTAAAACAGTACATTTATGTAAACAATTTATTAAAGCAACTCTATCAATCGTCATTACACCAGAGGAAATGTACATTTTTGAAATTGTTCTTTACCTTTTAGAGCAAAGAGGATGAAGGAAAAACCAAGGAAGGAAAGGAGAATATTTTTGTTGAATTATAAGTGCGTGTGATGGCAGCCTATTTCAAAATAGTGCTATTTCTTTCGAAAACTGCTGGAATATTACCATATAAAAAGTTCTGTGAAAGGTTTTACTTCAATTCTAAATATTTTTCACCCTTCAATAATAGCATTCAAAGCCTAAAAACTAAAGTGGGGATAGCAATTTTTCTTCTGTTATCTTCAACTAGACTTGCAAATGGGTGAGATTTATACTTTTTCATCCACTAACATCCTTGTTTTCTATCTTTTTACAATTTCAACATCTATTACAAAACAAAGCTTGAACTTAGGTTTTAAAGTTTAATTTATTTACATGAGAACCAGATATTGGACGATTATAAAAATATTTAATTATATTAGCTTGCAAATATTTTTATGATTGGAGAAGACTTGGAGGACTAAAAGGAAAAACAAAATCATTCAAATTTATTTGAAAAGTTTTTAACTTTCACTTTATGATGTTTTTAACTAATATTTTGAACTTTTGCTAAAAATTATAGTCAGGAACAATAA
The DNA here is from genome assembly GCA_902141385.1 of Timema californicum. Taxonomy (NCBI): domain Eukaryota; kingdom Metazoa; phylum Arthropoda; class Insecta; order Phasmatodea; family Timematidae; genus Timema; species Timema californicum. The sequence continues at coordinate 245,596 of CABFOW010000024.1, forward strand.
ATGCATTTAATTTCAATTGTATTTAAAATCAAACATTGAACAAAATAAACTATTATATTATATTATTAAATTGATAAAATAGACTATTTAATTTAATCATTGTTGATAGCTATAGTTTAAGTTTCAGCCTGTATCTCAGACGTATTTCGGTAAAGGAAAAGACAATACATGTTAAAAATAATTACAATATGGTAAAACCCTTTTTTTTTATTCATGAGGTAGTGTAAATGTAAAAGAAACATTCCTCCACATTGTCTGGTTCCCAACCGATGAATATTGCTCTCCTTGTTCTATTGTCCATAGTGTACCTTTTTTCATCATTCTGCAGTATGCGGAGATTAAGACAAAGGTAAAAAAGGGGTATTTTTAGAGTTTATTTCGATTATGTGTTTTAAGGGTCTCTAATCTAACTACAGGGGACTCGTGTTAGTGCTTTGCGTCTGACTAACCAGGCAAATATTAGCTAGATTTTGGTATTTAGTATTAAGTTTGCTTCCCAGGACTTATTGAGCATGGTGTTTATTAGCTCCTACCAGGGTCAGACAAAGGAAGACATTTTGGAGTAATTGTTTATACATGGGATTTTCTTATATTTTTATTTATTCATGAGTTAAGTGGTTTTTTTAATTTTATAAACGTGACTGTAACCATGTAAACCTAACTTGAAATATCAAAAATACTCGTTACAGAAATTTAAAAAAAAACTTGCCAAATCTATTAAACAAACAAAAAATCTTAAACTTCACGGATATTACCTTAGTTATCTAAAATAACTCTGAGAAGAGAATTATTACTTTACAAAATAGTGTAATATTTATTTACGAAAGTTTTCTGTCAGACAGATGGTAGATTTTATAACAAATTTTGAATGTTTAGATTAAGAATGTTGTCTTAGTTTAATTTAGGATCTAAGTGGATATATTGATTTAAATAATCTCTCACTGGGGATTTGATTTTAAATTATGAAGATTATTAATATTAATTTAAATTTCACAATGGTTATGCATTAACGTTATGATTAGCTTAGTTAGTCAACTAAATTTAAAAGACTAAATCTGGCAAAAGTTATACAATGTAAATCTTGGAAGGCTGAAGATTAATCTTTATCCATCGCACTGAGGTTGGTTTTATACAATGCATACAAGTGAATTGTTTCTTATTCATATTATAAGTTTTCTATTGTTTATCCATTCAAACCTTCAAACTTACTGTTGCATACTGTTTCGTTATTTTATTAAGTGGGTACCTTAGTATTTACACTATATTATATTCTGACACAATAATAAACAATTTAAAATATACTATTATTACCATTAGTATCAATCCCACCACTGGCACTCCCATTGTTTAAGGTGATATGGTTTCAATGAACTGGACGTCAAACTTAGGGACGTTTGGTGGTTCAAGTCTCCTAAAAGTGTCTTGTATGGGGTTTTCCACGTGTGATTTATCATGGTGGTTTATCCCATACCCATTCTACGCTAATTCAAGTGCATTTCTACAAAGTGATCCTTCCAACCCTTATAAAATGCAATTTATTGGCACCAAACCTTATATTAAAATCTACTACTAGTAATATAATTAACATAATTAAACAATACTATTGATATTAATAATATTAATAATTAAAAAAACATACTATTAAATCTAAATATAGTATTATTAATAAATCGTGGTATAAAATGTATAATACCAATAGTGGTGATCAAATTAAATAATCTAATTAATAATTTGCTATTGGGCGTGCATAAGAAAAGCTTGAGACGCTAAAAGATGAGGCAAAGTTCATTCGCAATAAGAGTAGTGGTAGCTAACAGCCAACGGAAGATGTAAAAACGGATACAAGAAAAATTAAGAACAAATAATTATTTTGTGTAAAGTTTGACTCCCTAATGTGGCAATAACTCATTGCAGATCATATGTTTTGACTCCCAAATGTGACAATAAATAATTGTAGCTCATATGGTTTGGCGAATGGCTACATGAAAGTAGATCTGGTAGCTTTTGCTCGCTCTCGCTTACCTACAATCTTAATGTAGATTTTTTTTATGTATACATTTGTTATTGAATATACTGAACAGATTTGATAGTATCTTTTCAAACAAGCCGCGTGCCCTCTTTTTTTTCTCTAACCATCAACTATCACGTTTTAAACACCCATCACTCAATCTTTTCAATCATCCCAACTACACAGAACGATTCATTACTATTATATACTACTCCTTCAGAACCTTAACCTTAAGAAAAAACAACAAAATGGTAGATACAGTTTATCTTTTATTTTTGATGATTCTGAATAAAAAGTTAACAGGCCAGCATGAATCCATGTTTAAACTTAATCTATAATTTTTAAATGTCAGGCGGCCTTAATCTTGTGAAAGAGTACAATAAATAGGTGGTGCCATTTGTTGATAGTTCAGTCTTGTTTGACTAGGCTAAGAATTTAATGAACAGTGGTTAAAAATCAGAAACCAAACAATATTGTATTAGTTAATTGATAAAATTTAGTGGCAGTGTTTATGTTATAAAACTATATTATATTAAACAAGGGAACAAGATGAAATAAAAACAGGATATTTTAGAATACAAATGCATCACCTTAAGAGTGTCTCCAGCTGTGATGTGTGTATCTAGGACTGCATACTTATTCAAAATCATTCACTATTTAACAATAGGAACTCAAAAGTTAATTGACATACTTACAAAATTATGCCACCTATCCCTATCTTGAGCTAGTTATATCCATTTCCCCTCATTATACTCTTTATTATTTAACGTCCATTCTAATAATTTTATCCTCCCATCTATGTCAAGGTCTTCCAACTGGCTTCTTCCCATTAGGTTTGCCTGTCAATACCTTGAACGTAATCCTATGTTTTTCCATTTGCACTGGATATCCTGCATCCTGGATATCCTGGATATCTTGAACGATATAAACACCATAACAATACCTAGTGATACGTATAAGGTATTGACGAAATATTTTTCTAGACCTTTTTGTTTTTACTATTATTATTATTATTAGCACCACGTCTCACTACCCGTTTGGGTTATACGCACTTACGCTAATGTGTAATGGTAGGGTGATTGTGAGATGAAATGAAGGACATACAGTTTAACGTGGAATCCAAACCACGGTGGAGGCCTGGCATTCCTTACATTCACAAGATGTATTGTCAGAGGTGAAGGAACGGTTTGGTAATCAAATAAATCTTTGCCGGGACCGAGGATTGAACCCCGGCCGCCAACACAGAAGTCTGACACCTTACCCCTAGACCGCCAGGTCACCCTTTTGTTTTTGAATACTCTAAATATATTTTCGTAACGTTAGGTAAAATACCATGTTTATAAACCGTAAGGAGCAACCAGTAAATCAAAGATTTTGATATATTATGTAAAATCGATATTACTATTTTATATTAAATGTAATTAATTTTCATATTATTTTTTCTATCTTGTCAAATATAAAAAACCTAAGATCATTAATTATATAATTATTATTCTAAGACAAAGCATTATACAAATATGTACTCCTGAATTAAGTGGGGTTTGGATTTTTTTCTGTTCTTTCAAGTACCTGAGAATATAGCAACATGTTTTGATGGATTTCATTAAAACTTTGTATTTTTATTTCATATAATCATACCTAAAGTCTAAATTATGATTCTAACTACCTATAGGTCTAAATAACCTTAGCGATTTATTTTACAATTGATATCTAGGGGGTTTTCATACAATTTATAAATAAAACAATTTAAGGTTTTTCTTTTGGAGTATTATTACTATAGCAGTTCAAAACTAGCCTATTTTGACAAACTTTTCCATAGTATAATAAACTGTATAAAAAAATTGTATTTATGTGCCGTATTATTTATTATGTGTATAGATGTATGTGATACAATTCCAACATCAAAATTGTAATATACAAGGGAATCACATTTTTTAACCGAGTAGAGCTACATTAAATACAGTTCTCCCATAAATGGAATCTCTGATCATTCATCAGTTCAGATGGAAGGTTAGATGGATATTCTCCAGATCTTGGAGGGGCGGAGAGGATGTGAATGTCTTCAAGCTTGGACAGTACTCGAATAAGAAGAGAGAGAGATGAAAGGGAAAGGACAGATAGTGTATAACCTTTCAGTCATTAGTGTTCCCCGACACCATTTCAAGGGAAGCTCTGTTTAGTCAAACTACAATACAGTAGATTCTTGTGCGGAAAATGGTTTTATAAAGATAAACACTTTGCCTTCATCATGAATAACATATTGAATATTATAATTATTTATCGAATTTTATTGTTATAAGGGATGAATATAAAATTTTTGTGTAAATATTAAAAGGAGATAGGGTACACTAAAACCAACCTTTTTCTTTAACTAATGTATGCCCACAGACGTCACCATTAAGTGATAGAGGGCTCTGTTGGTACAAAAAAGGACCGCATAAAGTGTGAAAAATATTTTTATTTACAGAAGTGTTACAGTAGTTGTTCGAAGAAATGACTGCCAACAGTGATTCATGTCTGATAGTGACGACGGATTGACTGCCGTATATTTTAAAAGATTCCCCAGCCCCATCTATTATATTCATGTCAACCATCTCAGAATCTGTGAAATTATCAGTGTTACTTCGTGCAAAATGCGCGCTACAAATGACGAAGGTGAAAAATAGACATTTAGCAAGCCGCACATCAGCGCCCTTTAGAACCAACGGGTGACGTCTGTGGACGTACACATTCATTGTAGAAAAAGGTTCGTTTTAGTGTTACCTATCTCATATTCAAGTTTTACAGAGAATTTTGAATCATACTTTATAGTCTATATATAGTATGTTTTAGCATTTGACTATATTCAGGTAATCTTAACAACTTTTGTACCTGTGAACTAGGTATTTTTCTTAAAGGTGCTAATTGGTAGAGCACCGAGATGCGCTGCCGACGATTAAAGGTACTACATTATTTAAACAGTTATTTTATGTTTTTAATATAGTTTTCAACAAAGTATAGGTGAGAATAATGAGTAGGCTTCTGATCGGGTAAAAAGTTAAAATTGTCAGTGTAGATTTAAAAAATCAATGACGAGTTAATAGGAAATTCTTACTTTTGAAGAAAAATAAAAGGTTATAGACCTTATCTAGCCTGTCTCTTCAAATGAAGTCATTTTTTGATAAGGTCACAACAGAAAATTTTAAGATTATATTAAATTGTTTTGTTGGATATAATGCTAGCTACCACACGTTTGTATAAACAATTTAAACTTACAATTTAAACTTTTTAACCTATCATAACCTTTAACTATATTTTGGTGAATACAGTATTGAAAAGTATCAAACCACTTCATAAATAATAAGAGATTTATAAACGCCTGTGACGTTTCTAACTGCTCTCCTATGTAGCACCCCTAGCAACCAGAATACATGTAGCACTCTCAACAACCAGAATACATGTAGCACTCTCGGCAACCAGAATTCATGTAGCACTCTCAACAACCAGAATACATGTAGCACTCTCAGCAACCAGAATAAATATAGCGCCCTTAGTAACCAGAATAATACTTTAGTCAAAAGTCTTCAAGTTAAAAACTATATTTATTAAATTTTGTCTTATGGGATAAAATAAAAAGTATGATTATAGAATTTTCTTCACTATTTACTTATACATGGTAGCCATATTAACAGTGGTAGGGGAATGCCAGGCCTCCACCGTGGTTCGGATCCCACGTTAAACTGTAGGTCCTCCATTTCATCTCCCAATCACCCTACCATTACACATTAGCGTAGGTGCGTATAGCCCGAACGGGTAGTAAGACGCGGTGCTAATAATAATAATAATAATAATAATAATAACAGTGGTAATCTGACACTTTTCATTACCATGGTAGCATTGGTAGTTTTGGTTTATTTAACTACCATAGCAACAATGTTATTATTGGTTTATTTAATTTCCATGGCAACAATGTTATTATTGGGTTCTTTCATTACCATGGCAACAGTAGTAGTTTTGACTTCTTTCATTGCCGTGGCAACAGTAGTAGTTTTGACTTCTTTCATTGCCATGGCAACAATGTTATTATTAGGTTCTTTCATTGCCATGGCAACAATGTTATTATTAGGTTCTTTCATTGCCATGGCAACAATGTTATTATTAGGTTCTTTCATTGCCATTGCAACAATGTTATTATTAGGTTCTTTCACTACCATGGCAACAGTGTTCTTATTGGGTTTTTTCACTACCATGGAAAAAGTGTTATTAATGGGTTCTTTCACTACCATGGCAAAAGTGTTATTATTGGATTATTTAATTACCATGTCACTACCTTCTCTGGCTTATTCACTACCATTGTAACAGAGGTAGGCCTGGTTTATTTGATTACCATGGTGGCAATGGTAGTCTTTATTTCTTTCACTACAACAGCCAAAGTTGATATTCTCGGCTTCCCTCATTACTGTTCAAGCGCTTATGGTTTTGTAGAATCAAATGTTGGCAGAGAGATTCTTGAATTCTGGGTTGCCTTAGTTTTGTTTTTTCTCGAGATCAAACATTAAACATACCCCCTTACATGTATGTATTGTTGATTTGATAAAACAAACAACTTATTTTGTATAGCTGGGCCTCAACTTTGCTAACTTATAATTAAGGTTATAGACATATTGAACCACATCATCAATTGACTCCTAATCACCCGTTTCACCCCTGCTTTCCAATCACTGGTAGAATAAGAAACTTTGACACTACCTGGGTTTGAACCAGAAAAATGATTAAGAAGTGGTTGGCTACAGCTTTAAGGTCCTGTGCCTGGGTGAATTTACCCACAGTGAGATAAATTTTGATTATCTTGGTTCTGTCTGCATAATGTCACCCGAGAATGCAAGTGTTCTATCTCCAACAGTGTTAATTTTGAGATATTTGATGTTCATGTCTATTTAGAATACACATGGTTCACCTGCGGGGAAATTGAGACTGCTATTCAATTACTTAAAAGGATGCAAACTCGAGTTGTCCTCTAGTAACATTGGTTTTATACACATAGTCAAACTGTAACGAGTTACAAGTAACAGTTCGAATCAAATGGCATAATACTCGCCCTCCGACCTGTTGGACTCTTATCTCCTGCGCACATAGCCATGACCTCTTCTCTCAAACACACTACTTCACAGAATTAACGGAGGTGTGATTCGACCCTCTGCACAAGAGGAAAGCCACGCCCAGGGAAAACAAGTGAAGGTGGATCAGTGCACCTGGTTATTATTTCCTCCACCTGGACTGTTCTGGCACATTCTACTAGTTCCCAGGATTCCCAAGACCTTTCCCCGCGCTGTCCAATCTCACCCCTTTCTCTTTCCTTCCCCCTTTTTTCCTCCTACTCTCAGTAGAAATATTGTTTTGTCTGCACGCTATATATGGCAATGTTTTGTTGGTATCGATACTCATTGTACCATCGGCTTAGCACGAGGTGAGAGCTGATACTTAAGTTAGAGCTTAACTTCAACTATTCAAAATTCCCTCTGGCTAAATTGTGGGATCATTTCTAAATTATTTATTTGGGTATATAATTTAAATCTGTATAATGGGACCAGGATTTTTATTTGGTATTAGCGTGGCTAATGGATAGCCATGTTTCAAATATAACTTTGTTTATTGGGGATTCTAAGTTTATTCTCGATGTTAACTAACTTCTGTTTCGCCGCTTGGTGGCTAGCGTTTTATTGAGCTCTTGCTTAGGCTATGACCATCTAACTGAGAATTAGCTAGAATCATTTGCTAAGTAATTATTGTCTGGTTATTATTCAATGTTATAAGCTTAAATTGCATTTTGTTGTAATGAGAAAGCAGAGCGCTTAGATTACTGGTACAACGCTTTATATCTCTAAAATTTACTTTTTGTTGTAATGATAAATCAGAACACTTATATTATTAGGGTGGTTATTTATGACGTAATAACTCTAAGGTTTGCATTTTGTTGTATTGAGAAAGCATAGCGCTTAAATTATTAGTATGGTGCGTTATAACTTTATAACTCAAAGGTCCATAGTTTGTTGTTATGAAAAAGCTCAGCGCTTACATAATTAGGATAGTTCCTTATAACTTTATAACCATAAAATTTACATTTTTTTATATGGGAAAGTAGAGCGCCTAAACTATTAGTATGTTACATGAATAAATTTACATTCTTGTTGTTATGCAGAGGGCACGGCCTTATTTAACCAGTATCGTACTTTATAACTTTAATTACTTAAGTGTAGTATTTTGTTGTTATGGGAAAGCAAAGCATTGAAATATTCACAATTATATTATCTAACTTTAATGCTTCCGAGAATATTTTGTTGTCATGAGACGCTTTCAATATTATGCCATTATATCTCCTAACTACTATGTTGCCGCAGTGCGTGCTATTGCTATTAGAGGGCAAGGCTCTTAAGAATAGATTATGATTTGGTATTGTATAGTTCAAATATCGTCACAAGATGGAACAGTCATAAAGTTTAATAGTTTATCACGCTATGTTTGGAATATTTTGATTGTTCAAGTTACTTTCACCAGATTTGAGAACAGTTTAGGCTTAGGTTACTTCGAATCTTGACTTGTGAGAAGTACAGTGTTGTCTCAATTTAAAAATAGAGTTATTCTCATCCCTTTTTGAAGCCGCTATGTGGTGGAGTTCTAGTCACTAAGTATAAATATCGTTATTGTATAAATATTTAATTTATTGCTTTTCGATAAAACTATTGTTCTCTTGTAGCTCCCTGAGTATTATATTTCTGAGAAGGTGGTTACAAAACTTTAATGTTCTTTTACACAAAAGAGGAAAATTTGACATAGAACACTTTTATTCTCGGGTGAGGATATTTACACAGGCGCTACAGGGATACGGAAAGAGACATTTTAAGAATGGTGTGCTTGCATTTGCGTAAAGACAGAGAGTTGGAAACAATTTATTTTACAACAATTTAATTACATCCACTTAGGATTCTAACCTGAAAATGTTGTCAGTGGTAAAATAACTGACTCGTTTGACAGCACGCCCACCATTTGGGGTAACAGATTTGAGTCAACCATTTGTTTATTAAGAGAGTGGATATATTTTGGTGAATACAGTATTGAAAAGTATCAAACCACTTCATAAATAATAAGAGATTTATAAACGCCTGTGACGTTTCTCAGTGCTCTCCTATGTAGCACCCCTAGCAACCAGAATACATGAATCACTTTCGGCAACCAGAATACATGTAGCACTCTCGGCAACTAGAATACATGTAGCACTCTCGGCAACCAGAATATATGTAGCACTCTCGGCAACTAGAATACATATAGCACTCTCAACAACCAGAATACATGTAGCACTCTCGGCTGCCAGAATAAATATAGCGCCCTTAGTAACCAGATTAATACTTTAGTCAAAAGTCTTCAAGTTAAAAACTATATTTATTAAATTTTGTCTTATGGGATAACATATAAAGTATGATTATAGAATTTTATTCACTATTTACTTATACATGGTAGCCATATTAACAGTGGTAATCTGACTTTTTTCATTACAATAGTAGTATTGGTAGTTTTGGTTTATTTAACTACCATTGAAACAGTGTTATTATTGTATTATTTAATTTCCATGGCAACAATATTATTATTGGGTTCTTTCATTACCATGGCAACCGTGTTCTTATTGGGTTATTTCACTACCATGGCAACAGTGTTATTATTGGGTTATTTAATTACCATGTCACTGCCGTGTCTGGCTTATTCACTACCATTGTAACAGAGATAGGCCTGGTTTAATTGATTACCATGGTGGCAATGGTAGTCCTTATTTCTTTCATTACACCAGCCAAAGTTGATATTCTCGGCTTCCCTCATTACTGTTTAAGCGCTTATGGTTTTGTAGAATCAAATATTGACAGAGAGATTCTTGAATTTAGGGTCGCCTTAGTTTAGTTTTTTCTCAAGATCAAACATTAAACACCACCCTTACATGTATGTATTGTTACTTTGAATAAAAAAATATATTTCGTATAGCTAGGCCTCAACTTTGCTGACTTATAATTAAGGTTATAGACATATTGAACCACATAATCAATAGACTTCAAATCACCCGTTTCACCCCTGCCTTCCAATCACTGGTAGAATAAGAAACTTTGACACTACCTGGGTTTGAACAAGAAAAATTATTAAGACGTGGTTGGATACAGCTTTAAGGCCTTACGCCTGGGCGAGTTTACCCACAGTGAGATACATTTTGATTATCTTTGTTCTGTCAGCATAATGTCACCCGAGAATGCAAGTGTTCTATCTCCAACAGTGCTGAAGTTTGATATATTTGGTGTTCATGTCTATTTAGAATACACATGGTTCACCTGCGGTGAAATTGAGACTGCTATTAATTACTTAAGAGGAAGCAAACTCGAGTTGTCCTCTAGTAACATTGGTTTTATACACATGGTCAAACTGTAACGAGCTACAAGTAACAGTTCGAATCAAATGGCATAATACTCACCCTCTGACCTGTTGGACTCTTATCTCGTGCGCACATAGCTATGATCTCCTCTCTCAAACACACTACTTCACAGACTTAACGGAGATGTGATTCGACCCTCTGCACAAGAGGAAAGCCATGCCCAGGGGAAACATGGGAAGGTGGCTCGGTGCGCCTAGTTATTATTTCCTCCGCCTGGACTGTTCTGGCACATTCTACTAGTTCCCAGGATTCCCAAGAACTTTCCCCGCGCTGTCCAATCTCACCCCTTTCTCTTTCCTTCCCCCTTTTTTCCTCCTACTCTCAGTAGGAATATTGTTTTGTCTGCACGCTATATATGGCAATGTTTTGTTGGTATCGATACTCATTGTACCATCGGTCTAGCACGAGGTGAGAGCTAATACTTAAGTTAGAGCTTAACTTCAACTATTCAAAATTATCTCTAGGCTAAATTGTGGGATCGTTTCTAAATTATTTATTTGGGTATATAATTTAAATCTGTATTATGGGACCGGGATTTATATTTGGTATTAGCGTGGCTAATGGATAGCCATGTTTCAAATATAACTTTGTTTATTGGGGGTTCTAAGTTTATTCTCGATGTTAACTAACTTCTGTTTCACCGCTTGGTGGCTAGAATTTTATTGAGCTCTCGCTTAGGCTATGACCATCTAACTGAGAATTAGCTAGAATCGTTTGCTAAGTAATTATTGTCTGGGTATTATTCAATGCTATAAGTTTAAATTTGCATTTTGTTGTAATGAGAAAGCAGAGTGCTTAGATTACTGGTACAACGCTTTATAACTCCAAAATTTACTTTTTGTTGTAATGATAAATCAGAACACATATTATTAGGGTGGTTCTTTATGACGTAATAACTCCAAGGTTTGCATTTTGTTGTATTGAGAAAGCATAGCGCTTAAAGTATTAGTATGATGCGTTATAACTTTATAACTCAAAGGTCCATAGTTTGTTGTTATGAAAAAGCTCAGCGCTTACATAATTAGGATGGTACCTTATAACTTTATAACCATAAAATTTACATTTTTTATATGAGAGAGTAGAGCGCTTAAACTATTAGTATGGTACATAAATAAATTTACATTCTTGTTGTTATGAAGAGGGCACGGCCTTATTTAACCAGTATCATACTTTATAACTTTAATTACTTAAGTGTAGTATTGTGTTGTTATGGGAAAGCAAAGCATTGAAATATTCACTATTATATTATCTAACTTTAATGCTTCCGAGTATATTTTGTTGTCATGAGACACTTTCAATAGTATGCCATTATATCTCCTAACTACTATGTGGCCGTAATGCGTGTTATTGCTACTAGAGGGCAGGGCTATTATGAATAGATTATGATTTGGTATTGTATAGTTCAAATATCGTTGTCACAAGACGGAACAGGCATAAAGTTTAATAGTTTATCACGTTATGTTTGGAATCTTTTGATTGTTCAAGTTACTGTCACCAGATGGGAGGACAGTTTAGGTTTAGGTTACTTCGGATCTTGACTTGTGAGAAGTACAGTGTTGTCTCAATTTAAAAATAGAGTTATTCTTATTCCTTCTGGAAGCCGCTATGTGGTGAAGTTATAGTCACTATGTATAAATATTGTTATTGTATAAATATTTAATTTATTGCTTTTCAATAAAACTATTGTTCTCTTGTATCTCCCTGAGTATTATATTTCTCAGAAGGTGGTTACAAAACGTCAATGTTCTTTTACACAAAAGAGGAAAATTGGACATAGAACACTTGTATTCTCGGGTGAGGATATTTACTAGAACGGTGCAGGGATACGGAAAGAGACATTTTAAGATTGCTTGCATTTGCGTAAAGACAGAGGGTTGGAAACAATTTATTTTGCAACAATTTAATTACATACACTTAAGATTCTAACCTGAAAATTTTGTCACTGGTAAAATATTACAAGAAGGTACTGACTCGTTTGACAGCACGCCCACCATTGGGGGTCACAAATTTGAGTCAAACATTTGTTAAGAGAGTGGTGAACAGTGTTCTGGACAACAACAAAATGAAATTGAACTTTGCGTCCCCTTAAACAGTGGCATCTCACGTCATTGCGTTCCGTAAAGAATAGAATCGCCTTTCAATGACGGTGATAGATTATCCCAAGATACGCGAACTCTGGAGATGAGTGCAACACGGAACTGAACAAAGGCTCTGTTGTAACTTCAAATAAAGAAGAAGCTCTCGATTGTAAGCTTAGAGCACAAGAATCCACTTGTGATATAGGCCTAATGGTAATTGTTGTTTTCTCACATATATTCCGAAACCCTTAGCTCAGTTGGTAGCTCCTTCAGTCTCACAGCTGGCATGAGAGTAGGAGTTTAATATTCAGCAAGGTCGAAAATAAGTCCGGTAGTTGTTATATTGGGGTGTTACTCTTTCATTAAGTTCATTCGACGATAAAAATATTATATAGTACTGTACAATTTTAACAAGTGTATAATAAGATTAAAAAAATTGTGATTCAATAGTTAAAAATCATCAAAGTTCATGAGTTATAAGGTGTAAAAATAGCTATTTTATGATTTTTGCGTACTATTGTTAAGGTTACGTAATTAATGTTTTATCTAAAATTAAGTATAGCTAAATATTCAGATGAGTTGAACACATTGACATACATACAATATTAATATTATATTGATTATATTATATTAATATTAATAATTGTATCTTTTTTTTTGTACAAACTTTCATTGAAAAAGTAGTTTACTCTTAGTGTTAGCTACTAGAGCTACATAACATGTTCAGCTCACCAGGCTCCTGCCCAATTTCTCAAGACCGCTCTGGCACGTGTTGAATAGATAAAACATAAAGACGGACTGATGGCCCTCGATATTGTTTGCAGACCTAGCGACACCTGTTGGAAAGTCATCAAAAAACTAACATTAATTTAAGAGCAAGAATATTTTTTTATATCCTGAGGGTTGGAATATAAAGAAAGCCTTGAGGCATGACCATAAAACAACTAAATTTTAAGTTTAAGCCAAACCCATAAAACTGTTTCAGGTGTATCCTTCAGGAACAGACAGATAGGCAGACTTGGTGACAGATAGAAATGTAAGACTCACCGTTCGGGGGCACGCACAACTTCAAGATTTTTCGTCGTCTCACTATGGAAAATGTTCATTACAGAAACCCTTTGTGTACGTTCATGAAAAAGTAAGAATTTATTTTGATAAAGGCGTAATAAATTATCGTGAGCTATATAACATATATTTTATACCTTCGTTTAAGTTAGTCCTTAAGTAACATGAAACATTAGTAGCATTTGTATATTACGATAAAGTTTCCTGTGAAGAAAGAACCCCCCCTTCTCCCCCTCGCTTTTCATATTTTGGTCTTGAGACCAAAAGTTTCAAATACATTGATACATTCTTAAATTATTGTTATTTTGTTTAAGTTTAATTGTATATTTTAGTAAGTTTGAGAGCATGTTTTATTCCTCGGATTACGTATAGCTTATAAGAAAGTACAGTTTGAGCCACACCTCATATCATATTGAGGTTTCCAGTAGTAACCTTCAGAAGGATTAGTGGAATCATGTTATCACACTAAAAAGAAATTAATATATCAAAATTTAAATAACCACTTTACTATACCTTACAGCAAAAATCAATTGGGATATTATAGATATTAGCTAGACGTAATCATGTAACCAATTTCTCGGTTAACGTGATTTGAAGTAGGATTTTAAACTTAAATGCATTAAGAAATGATTGAGGAATATTTTGTACTGGAATATGTCAAAAAGTATTGTTAAACAACATTTTTTATTATACTCAATGGTTCATCGTCTTACTACCCATCCTGGTTCTGTTAATTGTGGTTAAGATTTATAGAATATGTAATCATAACTATTTTGCACCACGTATTACTTCTATATCGGGTTATACGCATGTGTACTAATTATTAATGTGTTAGGAATGAGGCTAATACAATGAATTTGTTTGGAGGGAGAGTAGACAACCAATTATGAAATACCACCCTCAGTTCACCCGACTGAGATAGAACTACGATCTCCCTGTCATCGGCAGTCTAGTCTAAAGTGAAAGTAACACCTTAGACCATACGATCATCGAAACAGGTGTAGCTATATTAATATGGAGAAAGAGTAAACAATTTATTAAAATACACCTTAATACACCCTATCTGAATTAAAGCCACAACCGCAGACCAGACAAGAAGAGCCTGACTATTTTGTTCAACTACCAAGCAATGGAGGTCCATTAGTTATCAATTATAGAAGTTATTTTATTTCAAATAACAAATTAAGAGAAATAAATAAAATAAAAAACCTAATTATGAGCACGTGGACTGAAAAGTAAAGCTCGTCTACGGTGAGACTAATGCAAGAAAAATATATTAAATAAAATGGTTTTAGTAACTTTTGTAACTAAACAAAAATGTTTCTTCCCACTTAAATCGTACTGTGGTTATGCTTAATGGTGGTCAGGGTTCGAATCACAGTATGGTGAACTGAAAATGTTCTTTCCTAATCCATTTATACTCTTCATACACGGGAATGGGTGTAGATATTTTCTAAGTTTAACCTTCCTCCTCTCAATTATATTAAAGTTTAATAAATGCATAGCCTGGATAGACGAATAAAAGTGGTTACAAAAAAGTCATAGATATATAAAATGTGAAGCCCAAGTGAATATTAAAACCATCTAAACGGCATCCAGTTGGAGGTTGAATCTGGGCATCCCAGTCCAGAATCATAGAGCCCCTCTTTACAAATCCTGCTAGTCTGATCAGTGTTACTATTTCTGATACACCGTATAAAAAAAATATATCAAGTAATTTTTCAATCTTTTGGCAGGAAACGCCAACATTTAATTTATGCGTCGGTACAGAGCGATGCTACCCGCTGTAAAAATGTCGTCGGCCTTATTTAGGCCTTTCGATCACAGGCAGGTTCTGCCTTATAGCAAAGATTTCGGAAGTTGATCTAGCTAGAGCAAACAATTTATTCTTATTATTATTGTTATATTTCTTAGTAATAAATCAAGTCATCAACGTGTGTATCCCCTCCACCCACCCACATACCCCTCACACTCACGGAAATGGTTATTTTTAATCCACGTCTCAAACGTTTAGTCATGAATAAATAAAATAGATATTCGTTGAATTTTAGATACATATTTTATTGATGTGCGATTAATTTTAAGTGAGGTTTTCTTAAATTTCAAATCAATGAATAATTGAATACACAACATAATATAAAAAATAATACTATTATAATGGTAAAGTCAATTTTAGTAAAAAAAAATCATAAACTTTGTATAGTTCATTTTTGTAGGACAACTAGGAAAGCTACTAAAGCTACTTTCCCATATTCATGTGTCAATTTGATGTAATCTGCAGCTGTCACCTTTGATATATAATAATAATAATAATAATAATAGTAATAGTAATAATTATTATTATTATCTATAAAATAACAAAAATAAAATAGTAAAATGTTAACAATTTTGCCACAAAATTTATAAGAGCTATACTTCTACTTATAATCCTATTATTTTTCATTTGTGTTCATGATTTTATTTCAGGTTCTTGATACAATATTACTTAACATCAAATCTAATAATTAGTACTAAATATCCGTTCCTAGCATGGGTAAACGTACTATATTTTTACTAAGGACAAATCAACATTAAATTATTAAATTAATATATCTCCCGGGAATGAAGCAAAATGACTGAAAGTTATGTTTGGCTTATGTAACCACAATAATTTCTACACATGTCTTTCTCTTATGGCATTAAGAACTCGAGAGATAATTATAACACTTAGAAAAGTACGCAACATATCTCTATCTTGAGCTAGTTCTATCCAACCCACCTCATTAGAACCTCTCTCTTTCTGGTGCATTCTAATGTTATCCTCCTTTTTGCGTCTAGTTATTCCATAAGGTCTCTTCCCATTGGGTTTGACAGTAAATACTTTAAACGTGGTTCTAGATTCTTCCATTTGCTATACACGTCCCTACCACCATAGCCTGTGAGATTTGATTACTCTAACAATGTCTGATGTTGAGTACAGAGTATGTAACTCATTGTTAGGTAACCTCCTTAGTTTTTTTTTATAATATTAATCCATTTTTGGATCAAATATTTATCTAAGCACTCTTTTTGTAAACAGACCATGTTTCTTCTTGTCATGTAATGGAAATACCATGTCTACCAACCATACAAAACAATAGGCGAAATCATTATTTTTATATTCTGAGTTTTAACTTTGTTGACAAGAGGCACATCATGCTGTTTCCGGATAAACTCTCTTCTTAATCTCCACTCTACCATCGTTGTAAGCAGTTTAAAAAATAGATAGCATACATCTAGCATATTTAAAAAAAATCCCTTTTATTTTATCAGTGCTTCCTACTGCTACCCGTTTGGCTTATACGCGTATGTACTAATTACGCTGATAGTTCTAAGAACTAGGTAGGAATACTATAATCAGAAGAAGCATACCCGCATTTGTGTGGAGGGTGAGTGGAAAACCAGTTTAGAAAATCCATCCTTCTCTTAGGATGGTATGGTTACATTCACTATCAGACATAATTTTGCTGCTGAGATTTTATTAATAAAATTGTCACTCCGCTTAATTTAATAAAAGGAACACAGCTTTCAATATTTAGGAAGAAAGCAGAAAATTAAACTTAATCAAAAACATACTTTTATATTAGCTTAACAACTTAACAATAATCTCATTGCCTTCTTTATAAATTGAGAAATTTTAATAAACTCCTGTTTATTAATGTTTATCTAGTGTTTAAGTAGGGTATCCTCCAAACAAAGATATGAAAATATATTATTTAATTAAATCCATCTTGAATTAATTTTTTTAAAAACTAGTAGGGCTATGTGTGTCTTGAATATAAGACTCAATTAAGTTACTAGTCTAAATAATTATAAGGGATTCCAACGAGTATTATTGATAATTTGTGGAATTTATTACGTATCTGTGTCTGCTTACTAACATTTAATGCAAATTTATTTTGCTATGGTCAAATAAATGACAATATAATATTGTACTAGGCAAAGATTTGCACAGAGACATACATTTTAGAAAATTCCAACTTAATTCCAATTCAAATCCCCTTTAAAATGTTTTCATAGATAAGCCCAATGTCATTTTTCACTCGGTTAACTTGTGGGAACGTCGGATATTTATACTTATTGAGAACGAAAGCAAATACAACTAAATACAACTATTATTTTGTTTTATATTGCTAGTATTTATATTTATTTGTAAATTTTCTGTACTTTAAAATATTCTATCAATCAATGACATACTGAATATATGTGACAATTCCCAGATAGTTAACTTATTACTAATATCATGAACCATAGCTCTATTTGATTAGTTGATCATTTTTTAGTTGTTTGAGCAATAAAATAGAGTGATGACATCACACATTATATACACAATACCATGGTTGATACTTTAGGTCAAATAACTATTCAATTGGTTTCATAATATAGAAAAAGTACAGTATAAAGTGCTTGGTCATTACAATATGCTCACAAATATTAATTTTAATATCTTAATATTCAAGGTTTAAAAAAACCAAGAGTCCATAAGTTTAAATAATTATCCTTTAGCCCTAGTTTTATATAGAACTTAAAAATTTTTAAAAAATATGTCTTAATCTTTGTAAGAAATATATAAATAAATTTAAATATTAGTTATCATTTTTGTGGAGGAGCACATTATTGCAACAGTTCCTATATATAATTATTATATAAATATACAAACTAAGTCAACAAAAGGTTAAGCTGTATCGATTACCAAGATAGTTATGGAGATCAAAATTATATCTAGGGGACCCCATGTTCAGCTATATTCACTAAAGTAATCTTATTCTGCTATAATCCTGTCACGTTAATAAACTGTTTAGTTTAATAATGTTTAAGTGTCAAAGTTAGATTATTAGCTGAAATTTTTTGAGTTAAATTAGTACACGTTTGTACACTACCCATTTACTTATCCTTTTATCT
>CABFOW010000024.1:264185-381699 GCA_902141385.1 Timema californicum
CCTCGGTGGCGTAGTTGGCTAACGCGCTAGTCGTGTTGAGCTCGACTGCTGAGGACGGGGAGATCGAGGTTCGAATCTCGGTCGGGTGAACTGGGGGTGGTTTTACCTAAATGGTTTTCCACTCTCCCTACACGCAAATGCGTGTTCCCTTCCTCTAATTCAACCTACCCAATTCCTAATCCAATAGCTTAATTGCCACTTAAAGCGTATAACCCGAACGAGTAGTAAGACGCGGAACTAATATATTTATTAAATACACGAGTAGGTTGACCTGGCGGTCTAGGGGTAAGGTGTCAGACTTAAGTGCTGGTGGCCGGGGTTCAATCTCCGGTCCCAGCACAGATTTATCTGATTACCAAACCCTTCCTTCACCTCTGACAATACATCTTGTGAATGTGGGGAATGCCAGAGGTGCTAATAATAATAATAAATACACGTTTGGGAAATATTTATAATGCGTACTTTAATTTACCTTTGCACTTTGCATTACACACACACACAAATTAACGTTATTAAAATAAATATATTTAAGCTATTTAATATTAAAATGATTATCTCAATATTTGGCACACAGCCAAATACATACCAAAAAGATTATCCATGTGAGAAAGAATTTTAAAAATGTCCCCTCTACTAGTACTTCCATCGACGCGGGCTCAACTCTTTCTGTAAAATGTCAGTCCCCACTCGAACATAAACCAGCTTGACTTTACAAATCGGTTCTGTCAAAACAAGTTTCCACGAGACACGCAAAACATTCGTAACGCCGCTGATTTACAAGCCAAGGGGTTGCGACACTCACACAACATTATTCTCAACGTTTATACCGGGCGTCATCTTAGCGTCACCGTGACGTCATAGAACACAGTCACCTGCACCCGTGACCAAATGAGGAGGTATGCCGTTTTTATACGTAGAAAAAGTCTGTTTTTATCGCAACTGTTGCCGAAAATAATTTAATACTTTGCTCACTTATATGGTAGAGTGATATAAGGTCGCAATTTATTAGACTGCCGATGATAAGGATAACTGGGATCGAATCCCGCTTAGAACTTATGTCGTATGTATTGAATGTGGTGTTCCTTAATAGCTTTTAACTTTATCTCCACGTAAATGCGGGTACACTGTCTCTATATTCAACCTTACTCATCCCTGACACCTTTGTGTAATTAATGCAGAAGCTTATAACCTGAACGGGTAGTAAGGTGTGGTACTGAAAAAAAATTGCTAGCCACATAGATGTTTACTTGCAATAAACGTCAGGCTCATTTAGTATGGCGTTCCAGTTATGGAGAGGTCATGGTTCTAGTCCCATCTGGGTATACTGAAGGTGTATCTTTTATAGTGGTTTTCTACTCTCTCTCCAAGAAATTGGCTGATACATGTATTTTAAAATCTACCATACTTCTATCTATCCTATAGGTGCAATTAAATGCGGATATCCTGGAATGGTCGTAAGATGTTGTGAAGTAATTAAAAGTATTAATGCACTGTTTACGTAAGCCCTAGATTATAGCTAATGACATAATCCCAGTCTTTAAGGCTGGGCTAGTGCTAACTAAGGGCTACTTTGATAATCATGAGTTGAGATAAGCTTGTTACTAAAAAGGCTATAGGAGGGTTTATCCATAAACAACCTCGCGTTTTTTCGTACCTTTTTTACCCACCTACTTCGAATGTAACATCAAGTAAACATTTAGCCTGAACCCTTCAATGAGTAACGTAAATTTTCAAATTAAGAGTTAATGTTATTATTTCATAGTGAGGCTTTTGTGATACTAAAGAGGGACTAAAATTTAAAATTACTCATAATCCATATTACATCCTGTTTATAGATATTTTCAAAGAATTTTATAATATTTTTTTAAAATTTGTAAGCAATAATATTAGTTTTTCAACCTGAAAATTTAAGTATGGAAGATTTGTGTAGTATAGCAAGCACTATAATGTATCTCAACCATATTATGCCATGTAGATATTTGAACAGCCCCCCCCCCTTCCTACCCTCTCAACAGCGTTACGTGGTTTATGCATGAACCATAATTACACCCAATCTAAATAATAGGTTGTCTGTTAAACATCTAAGGCACCAACTACGCTTAAAAAAATTGGGATTTGAATATTATGAAGATATTACAATAAAAGTGAGTATAGTTAAGACACTAATTTATATTCAAATTTCGATATTTGGTTTTACTAGGGCCTTTGTACCCTACGTGAATACTGAAATATAGCAGTTCTACCTTAACTGATTAAAGTATGGCCCTTTCCTACAAAATGCACCATAGTGTAACCTATCAAGGTAAGCTACCTTCAAAGATAGATGAATCATACATTACAAGTAAATGTTGTCTTGACAAAGTAATTGAATTAAATTGGTAAAAATAACTAGTTTTATCAGAATAAGCCTATATGTGCTAAAAACATTTTAACTAAGATTTTTGTAAGTTATATGTTTTGTAAAATGTTCTTTAAATAAGCCCAGTTTATTTTTTTATAACATACTATTTTTAAAACTTGATTCATATTAGATTTGAATCGAAAAATGTAGACATTCCTGATTATAGTTACTAAAATATTTTAAGGAACTATAGCAACACCATTAATTTGCATACATAGGAGTGTTTAATTGAAAAAACAATAGAAATTACACTCTATATTTTAAATATAGCTTTGAAAGAATAACGTTTAAATAAATTAATTAAATTATAAATTATTTTTTAGCTGAGTTTTGACCAATAATTTAAATGTCTTAATAATTCATCGTCCGTACAAATTGTGGAAAGGAATAAAATTAAAATCCCAGTTAAAATAAAAAATAAACGATCATTTTCACAGAAGTGAATTTTATTTTTAAGAGTTACATATTATTTTAACTATTCCCAATTTTTCCGACATTACATTAATTGAGAACATTTAATTTGAGTAAGTTTTATATTAAACATATATTTTTTTACTAACAAGATGCATTAGTATATCTGATAATAGGGCTATACTTTATATAAGAGTTGGTGGTGCGGGAAAAGGGGTAAGGGGTGTCTGGGACTTGAATATCCGACCAAATGCAATTAACTATCTTTAGCACAATGCTGGCGCATTTTAATAAAACTCATATATCCATTTTAGCTTTCTTATTTTAGATAAATAGAGTCATGAGTACTCAGCTCTTAGTCGCGAGCTTACTAGACTAATATCGTATAATTTAGTGTATGCTACCTTCATTCATCATGTTAAGTTGACTTTGTTTGAATTTAACATATAATATGAAATATCAAACATTAGGACAGTCTTATATTAGTTTCATTCAAGGCCTCGCTTGAGGGAAAGATAATAAATACGTCCAGCCTTGTCATTCATTTACCCTTGAAAGACATTGGATCAAAATCGGTGATTTCAAAGTTAGTTACAGTAGCCTCGTGGCTTCTTTGGTGCTGACTGACAGCTCACAGCTGACTTCTGACAGTCAACATTTAGGTATGTACCTAAATTTTGACTGTCAGAAGTGACAGCTGCTAAACACATGTTTTTGCGAATCATATGGTTCAGCGTAGGGATACATTTTTTTGTCTGGTAAATTTTCAAAGCCGTCAGCTGTCAGTCAGCACCAAAGAAGCCATGGGGCTACTGTAGTCTTCCAGTGGTATAAAAGTAGAGTTTTCACGAACTGTTTAAAGATAAATAAAAGTGCGGTCTTAATATTCTAGGTATTGTTGGCGTTAAACACATTATTTTTACCACTTCGTCTTACTACCCGTTTAAGGTTAAACGCTTAGTATTAATTACTACATGGTTCTATGAATTAGGATGGCTAAATTTATAGGATGTGTACCCACATTTGAGTTGAGGGAGAGTGGAAATCCATTCAGTAAAAACCAGCCTCAGTGCATCCGATCTAGATTCGAATTTTGATATCCCCTTCATCAGCAGTCTAGTCTACTGTCAGAGTGATGCGTTAGAACATGCGGCCACTAAAGTGGATACACACTTACTAAATTATTATAATAAATAAATAATTATTTACATATACTACGTGCGATTATAAATATTATTTGTAATACGGGGACTTAAATATGTGAATATGTAAATTACACCTGAACATGGATACAAACCGGGAACTTCAACTTAAGCCACCAATCCTCTGCATTTAAGCCAACAAGCTTTTTCCTATATATATGGTCACACAACACAAATTGTATCCATACTGTACATATATATGCATATACGCAAAGCATGTAAGGATTAAGTGCACTAATGAATTAAAACTATACCCGTGACAGAATAATCGACTAACTCCTCACAGGAGCCGCTTTATGTTGTCATAGTCAAGCTAAGGTGAAACGTACTATAGAAACTATTTATTTTTACAGCCCTCTCTGCCCGTTTGAACATCTCTGGAGATCACTGATAAACGATTCTGTCTGTAACTAACATCTCGTGAGTATTTTACAGCGCTACTCAGTTTGGTGGACTGTCTAAACTAAAATAAGCACACCTCGTTTATATATGTTGTGACAGATATTGGATGGCCGCTTTGCGCTACAATTTCTTGTAAGCTGGAAAGTGTCACAACAGTAAATTTGTCTTTAATATAAATTTTAGTTTGGTTTATGTTGTTTCTTTTTTTTTATGCTTGATTTAATATAGCTATGAATGTTTGGATTAAAATAAATAAATTGTTATTTAACTAAGATTCCTTGAAACCCTCAAAACTGTATAGTTTTTTAATAATATTAATAGATTTTAATATAACATTGTCATAATCAAATGCAATTAACATTACAAACTCGCTTTATTTTAGTCCCCTAGATAGACCATAAGTGAGAACTCCAAATTGTGACATACGCTAGTATATAAGTGGTATATGGCGTCAGTCTCATCTGATATGCTGGTGCCGGGGATGTTAGCGTATGAATTCTGGGTGGGTGTACTGAAAGTATTATTTCCTGAAAGGTTTTACTTTTTCCCTAAACGTGAATTTGGACACATTTCTTCCAAAAAGATTACCTTCCTCTACCGTACCTCCGTTATTATAAATCAGCAGATAGTAAATAGGATGAAATACACTACTCTCTCGAAAACATGATAATCCATGTAAGAGACGTATCTTAATATAAGCTCTAGAAGCCCTCTTTGGAGGCGAGAATATTTCGAGACTTACATGTGCGTCACATTTATCAAGAACCCACTTCTTTATATGAAAAACAGAAGTAAAATGTATTAATTCTCAATTCCCATCCTCCCCTCACTCCCTCTCCCTAAAAAAAAGCCGCTTTACTACCTATTTTTAACAGTCGACGACGATGAAAGTATGGCACCTCCAGAAGACGTCTGATATGCGAGCCCACTTTTGTAAACAAATCTTGCTCTCTGTCGTGCGTCACTTGTCTAAACAAACGGGGCGTCAGGAGGCGAGCCCAGCAGAGCAATCTGTCGGGAGAAGGAAGAACATATTATAACATAGAAAGACTAGTGCGGACAGTCTTTCTTGTTGTGAACGTTAAAAATAACCGTCAGAGTGGTTGAGGAGGACATTCACTGCCTCACGGTAGGCATTGAGCATTATCAGGTGAACTGTTGCGGCGTCCAAGGGATATATAAGGCGGGAAAGGGAGGTTGAAACAAAATATTGAAGTCGGTGTTCATTGGTAAAGTGTCCGCCTTGAGGTACGTTGTTTGTGGGTTCAACCCCCACCTGGGTTTAACGGATTTTTATTGAATGATAAAAATACAAAACACACCTTCCTTCAGAGGGGACGTAGAACTGTCGGTCCCATGTTGATTGCGGCGTCTAAAATAACCCTAAAATATATGTGAAAATACCTTTCCTGGATAAATTGGTAGGATCTTTCACTCTTGCTAATAGAGATTCTCGTATGCTACTATAATCATTGCACGTTAAATACCATAACTAAATAAAATAATAAATATAAAGTAATTTGAAATTCAATTAACAAAATTATTTAGTGAGAGAAAATCTCCCATGTAAATTTTCTATAAGGAACTACGGCCACATCGTAAATATATGATTACACTTTCCGCGGTTCTAAACCTATGAGGTAATTCGTGTTCTATGACCTATGATCCTGGCCATGATCGATATCCTAAGGCTTTGATATTCAGGCTTTGAACCCTCCTCACATAGGGGGACAGTTTCATAGTCAAATTTAGTACGCCTCAAGTGCTGTGTTACACTAAATACAAGACGACACCTACCTAAACCAGAATGGAATGGGCCAGTTTACTATGCGAGAACGGCTCATTCCATTCGAGTTTAGGTAGGTGTCGTCTTGTATTTAGTGTAGCGCCGCACTTGAGGCGTACTATATTTGACTATGAAACTGTCCCAGGGTCTCGGGTTTGAAAACTGGTTGGCACGGATTTTAATTCTCATGTGGTGCGTATCTCACCTTATTTTACACCAGATAAAGGCTAAGAAACATAAACCCAAACCAGGTCTCGAACCAACAAAGTTTCTTAGACATTAGTGTATTATATGATATAAGCAGAACACTCATTGGTAAGGTATAAACGGAAATACTTGTGAATGGTCAAATGGTGACTGAGTGAATGAGAACATTACACAGTGTGACCGTTTTTAAAAAGTTCTTCTGCAGAAAAATCTCCACGCCACATCATTGCACATAAAGGTATATGAATAACTTTCAAGAGAGTGCTAGCCGAACGGGTAGTAAGACGAGGTGTTAAAAAACGGAAAAACTTTTCTAAAACTTTGGTGATACCATCCAAAGTTGAAATGATATGTCAGGTAGTAAAGTTTACTCTATAAACACAAACTTATGCTATTACACGATTTTGAAACCCATCTAGATAACTATCCATAGTGTCAAGAATGATAATATCAATATGATAAGAGATACCTAATGATCTACACATTAAGTGGACCGCACACTGTTCTAACATTTACGAGAT
This sequence comes from Timema californicum, assembly GCA_902141385.1. Classification (NCBI taxonomy): domain Eukaryota; kingdom Metazoa; phylum Arthropoda; class Insecta; order Phasmatodea; family Timematidae; genus Timema; species Timema californicum. The sequence goes on from CABFOW010000024.1 coordinate 271,116, forward strand.
GATTTATTTTAGCAAATTCAAGATGGAAATTGTGAGTCCTGAGTTGGAGCAGCCACCAAAAACTCACCTGTCATATTCCAATCTTAAACATGGTCTCCTCAAGGGATTATGTGATGTAGTCAATCGAGGTTCGTCGGCCCAGAAGAAGACGATGACATAGGTTATAGTGGGTTCATCCCTTAAGCTAGTCAAACTTAACCTAGTAGTTGGTCCAATATTGGAAATGACCACTGAATATAGTGAGTATGATTATTGGATGCACAGCTTGATGATCTCGCAGTAGCTTGCCCGATCCTCTCTCACCTGGTAAAAGTTTGAAGGCTTGGGATCTTGTCTCACATGAGATTCCTGTGAGACAGAGTGCATGACAATGGTGAGACATGTGTGAAGCAGCACACTGTGTGATGTTTATATAGCATCCTATTATCCTGCGAAAGGCCCGACTGCATTTGCAACCCGAAACTGCTAGACAAGTGTGATGCCTCTCTTAATCAATTATATAGGATCCATTCTGAGGTAAAACCATATTCTCTAATAGGTTTAAATAACCTTCAAAGGCTTTATCCCACACAAGCAACTAAAAAAAAAAGTTGTTAAATTAAGCGGTGTCTTTATTGACTACACTATTTTATTTTTTTAAATCGAAAGCGTAAGGGGTTCTAAAATACTCTCTCAATGCTAATGGGTGTAATCTTCCTCTAAAGTCTAAATAATCCTCTTAATACGTAACCATAGATTAAGATGTTTAAAATATCCCTCGACTGGAACGTTATCTATAAAAATACATTATTCTAAGCAATCCTATATATATTTTCTCATATATTATAATATTATTTGAAAACAATTTAAAAAAATTGGTTATAGGTAGATTAGCCTTAAATTATTGTATTTATAAAATAACAGTATGAAATAATATTCATCACTTATAAACATTCCCCAGTTATCAGTTTGAAAAATAAAATCTTTAAAATAGATTTAAATATATTTTTTATATTCTATTGAACAGTTAAGTAGGCTACCCTTAATTTTAAAGCTAAAATACAAATAAACAATGGTCTTTGAGGTATGACCATGTAACATATAAATATACATTTTAGATCAAACTTATAAAGTTAAAAACACTTAAATATCTTTGGATAAAACCTCAGTTACAATCAGGCATACAGACACACCATAGACAAACACAAAGGGAAAGATTTAAAAACTCACTTATTTTTGTTAAGGTGCGGCAGAAGGGAGCACAAATATCTTCACACTTTTTATAGAATATATATTTTTTCTTTTTGCAAAAATAAATCAAATATTTCTCCAGTAGCAACATAGAGTTTAGTTTTCTGCACAAGCTAGTATCAACAGATCTTAAATATCTATCAAGGATGCCCTGGAATTTTGTCAAAACTTTTTAAATAAAGAGATAAAGTGTTGACAAAATTCCGTTGATATTATCATGTGCAGAAAACTAAGTTCTATGTTGCTACTGCATAAATATTTGATCTATTTTGGCCAAATACATGTAATGCTATAAAAACTGTAAAATTACTCGCGCTCTCTCCAGCCGAACATTAAGGGTCACATTAAACTACAAAATTATTCATAATCTTGAGTTCTAAAATTCACATTATTCCATTATTTATCTAGATATACATGGGAACGTAAAGAAAAAGTTTTCAGTTTTCTTATTAGTGGTATTGAAGTTAAATTTTCTTATCATTGTAATTTTACAAGACACCATATATAAACCTATATCTAACTAACCTGTTCAGTATTGGTTGATAATATAATCTATATTTACTGAAGACTCCCCTTTTATCTCTAGAATTTACAATTGAGTTTTATGTGTGTAACTAAAACGACAATTTAATGTATGGTTCGTTAGGATGCAACATGGGTGTGTTAAAAGGAGATATACTTGCTATTGTTGTGAGCTCTACTTGAAAATTGTTTTTCTATGGATAGTTGTACCCGAGTCCCAAGAATACTGGCCTCCAAGGCTGTACTGTATTATTATAGATATATTTTAAGGAGAATCTTATGATATTAACATTTTATACAGTCTACCATTTACTTGATTTATTGCTACCAGATTATTTAAATTTAATTTTTCTTCTTGGTCCCAGAGCTTCCTTGGATGACCAGAAGCCCCTGAACGCTGTCTCCTTGAGGAAAGAGACTTTAATACACGACCCAAATAGCTTAAAGGCTTTCTTCATAAACAAATCACTTGATTAGGCCGACTTTTTAAACTCTCTTCTTCATAACATATCTGCTATGTGTCAACACACACACACACACACACAGTCTTTACCCCGTTTATTTTGGTTTTGGAAGGATGGTTGGGATGGGGGAGAGGCTCTTTGGGGAACTGCCTCTTCCACTCACTAAATATTGGTCGAGTATTTTGGCAACACCAAAATAAACTCGAGGGTTGTATAGGAGTTTACTAATTGGCACGCTGAATTTTTGTTTCTGCGGATATTATCTACTAGAAATAAGGGTCCTCTCATGTTTCCGTAGATATTTGCTCAATGTTTTACTTCACAAGGAATTAAATATTATGAAAGTTACCACACTTGACTTGGATCTGATAGTTGGACGTTTTATCTCGAATGTTTTCCCCGTGATTGAATTTTTAGTAATGTGATTTTCCATATTATCTCCAGGAAGATATTAGAGTAGGGTTTATCAAACGTTTGCTCGCAAGTTACCGGTAGCCCACACTGGCGTTTATGGTAGCTGGCAAGAAATATTTATTTGCTCTTTCCAAGATGACTTATCGTTAAAGAGCGTTGACTTAATATTCAGGATAAGTATATTTTTATTGAAGGAGAATTATCGATTTATGGGTAGTGATCCAAGAGAAGGCGTTGTCTGCTCTACAAACCTGCATGAGTCATTCATTTTCTTTAGCTGAGTGAGGTAAAAATTAAATACAATAAAGGGCCTAAAGATGAACATTTTTATAAATTAATCCTATTATGAAGAAACATTTATTTGTCGTAAACTAACAAAGTGTAGATGTGACCTTATAACACATCCTCTTTGTAGTGTTATTTCAATACTAAGCTGTTACCAATAGGTGTTTATCAATACGTTTGAATTAAAATTATAATATACAAAAGTAGATACTTTTAATCAACATTAAATTAATAGCCCCTTTTAAATGCTTTAAAATATTTTCGGCACTTAAACTGTATAATATTTACTAACAACTATATGTTCACTTATAATACAATGTGTAGGCCTACTTATTAAGAATGTTTAGAATTACCTTCTTAACACTTTACAACCCTCCCTTAGATAGTAAACTGTTAATAACCATTATATTAAATCGTTCATTACCTGATTTACCAACATATTCACAGTTCTTTACAGAGATTTATAACTAAACTATAAACTTAAATTAATTTATTAATCCTTAAAAAATAGTAAAACAGTTATTTAAATTAAACAACAATTAAGTTGTATCATAATTCTATCTACATAAAAACTGCTAAAGACTATTATAACTATTTGGAGAGTTCTAAAAATCTAAAAAAGAACTTAACAAAAGGTTAAGTCAACGTAAGCTATACATATTATTATGTCATGCTTTCCACTAATTAAAGTGGACATTAATTAGCAAGCGTAAACAACCTCTTGTCAAACTTAGGCAGGCAGGTAACACAATGTTTTGGTTGAAAGGAAGGCAATGGAGGAACAAGAGTAGACATTTAAAACGGGGGTAGGTGGTGGGAGAGCGTCTCCCTCCAAAGTCCTTCCAAGTTTGGCATCACTATTGTTACCCTCCTTCTATAGAATTTGCCTATGCCCCCGAGGGGGTAGTCAGTCCTCCCTGTTACAAACCAAAGGCTTATGGCACCGATGGGTCTTCCTCTAACTTGAGGAGCTACATGATAAACTGTCTTAGGTCCATAAAACTCTGGTGAGGTTTAGGAAACATGGTAAGAAGACGACGCAGATATGAGTTGACACATTGTTGTGACGGAAGTATAATAGGATAGTCTCAGATAAGATAAATTCAAGGTGTAGCTTTAATTTAATCATAATTTATAGCACATGTAGTTTTGATTATTTTCAAATTAAAATGCATGTATTTAGGTGTGATCAAGCTCCTCCACCAAACATCGTTAATCCCCTGTTCAAAAAAGATCTCTTAATTTTAGAGCCCTCCATGTCAATTTCCTATACTGTGGGGAGAGATGGTTTCGATTTCCTCGACAGTTCAAGAAATCGAATATAAGTAGTCAGAGTACATAGCCTAGTAAAATCCTTCCTTAATATATACATATATAATTGTGGTTCCTACCCAACCTAACGTAACCTAACCTTTCGTATGATAAATTAATTTTTTCTTTATTTAATTTAGTGATTTCCTAGGCGTAGCTTCTGCTGTTATCGTAGACTTCCATACAATGGAGGGGGGAAGAGTTGATCCTTGAACCTCCCCCACCCCCTACATGCCAACATAAATGTGGAGGAACAAGGCTGTTCTACTCTAACCACTTATAATCCCTTCCTTGAGGTGTCGTGGAGGAACGAGACTATTGCTATTAGACTACTTTTATCCATGAAAGAGCTCGATATCCTCAATTTAGGGTCGAGGAATCTATATTACTTTCTTCTGTGTTGTTGTTCCCTATTAAGTTAGTTAGTAAGTCATGTGAATATATACCCTTTATTTAAAAATGTTAAGGTTGGATACATTAAATAAAAAAATATTATAAGACGCAGATATGAGTTGACACATTGTTGTGACGGAAGTATAATAGGATAGTCTCAGATAAGATAAATTCAAGGTGTAGCTTTGTTTAATCATAATTTTTAGCACATGTGGTTTTGATTATTTTCAAATTAAAATACATGTATTTAGGTGTGATCAAGCTCCTCCACAAAACATCGTTAATCCCATATTTAAAAAAATATCTTAATTGTATAGCCCTACATGTCAATTTCATATACTGGGGGGAGAGAGGGTTTCAATTTCCTCGACAATTCAAGAAATCGAATATAAGTAGTCAGAGTACATAGATTAGTAAAAGCCTTCCCTAATATATATATATATATAATTATGGTTCCTACCCAACCTAACTTAACCTAACCTTTCGTATGATAAATGAATTTTTCCTTTATTTAATTTAATGATTTCCTAGGCGTAGCTTCTTCTGTTATCGTAGACTTTCATACAAAGGAGGGGGGAAGAGTTGATCCTTGAACCTCCCCCACCCCCTACATGCCAACATAAATGTTGAGGAACAAGGCTGTTTTACTCTAACCACTTATAATCCCTTCCTTGAGGTGTCGTGGAGGAACGAGACTATTGCTATTAGACTACTTTTATCCATGAAGGAGCTCGATATCTTCAATTTAGGGTCGAGGAATCCATATTACTTTCTTCTGTGTTGTTGTTCCCTATTAAGTGAGTTAGTAAGTCAAGTGAGTATATACCCTTTATTTAAAAAAGTTAAGGTTGGATACATTAAATAAAAAAATTAGTAGATCTCAGATGATCATTAAAACATCTATTAAAATTACGGTTATTTCAATGGTTAATTAATTGACTTAAGTAAGGGCAAGGGATGAGTAAACTGGTTATAGTTTAAGGTGCTCCCACATTAGTTGGGAGCTTCTGTAGACCTGTTTCATTAAAAAAAACTTTGGTACATCCAGCAAAGATTCGAACTTATTGATTCTTTATATTACATGACCGCCGATATAGGTATTGCTTAAAATATAATAATAAATTAAACATACAGTTGACACGTGTTTCATACAATACTAATACTTTCAAAACATAAAAATTGTGTATCGTAGTCAACGTTCTTAAAGCTCACTATATTTATATTACAGCTGTCAAACTTTATCCACTCTTTCGTATATTATACCTACCTTACCTATATACCTTAAATCATGGAGTGACTTTATTTCAAGAGGCTACCTCTTACACTATATTTATGTTCTCTTTCTTATATTTACTTTCTTAATATATTACTTTTTGTTTAGGCTCATAAATTTACTCAATTATGTGTGTGTTGGTATTTCAATCAATATGCATTTAATTATTATAAAATTTGTATGTAAGGAAATATAGGTATTGCTTAAAATATAATAATAAATTAAACATACAGTTGACACGTGTTTCATACAATACTAATACTTTCAAAACAAAAATAGTGTATCGTAGTCAACGTTCTTAAAGCTCACTATATTTATATTACAGCTGTCAAACTTTATCCCCTCTTTCGTATATTATACCTACTGACCGCACTTATTATCCTATGAACACATACAATTAGATATATTAACTTTAAAAACATTCGGATACAGTGTCATTAAATCATGGGGTGACTTTATTTCAAGAGGCTACCTCTTACACTATATTTATGTTCTCTTTCTTATATTTACTTTCTTATTATATTACTTTTTTTGGCTCATAAATTTACTCAATTATGTGTGTGTTGGTATTTCAATCAATATGCATTTAATTATTATAAAATTTGTATGTAAGGATATTTATACATTAGATATAAGTGGTGAGTGTCATCTAAATAAAGACGAAATAATAATAATAATAATAATTTTTATTATTATTATTATTATTATTATTGTTATGGTCACTACACCACGTAAGTTAGTATACATTATTACAGTTTTTAGCTAATTAATATTAACAAATATGAATATAAATATGAATATGAACGTGAATGAATATAATTAATCTTAGTAAGCACATGCTATTTTTAATAATAAACGATTAGGGATTAATTTTAGACACAAAATAAAATTGTAAATTTTAAGGACCGAACCATTCCTACAATGTAAATACTGAGAAGCAACTGTTCGAGAAGAATTTGTATCAGTGTGCATGTGGATTAAGGCACTAGCCTCGTATGGTCTATTTTGCTTGTAACGGGGAGATCTAATAGTGTATTAAAGTTGTTTTTGTCTTAAATGGTTTACCATTCTCCCTCCACACAATATTAGGTTCATTTTCGTTTAAATGATTGAGTAGATTCCTGGTTATCTGACCTAAATGGGACTAGTACGTGGTTTGATAAACGAAATGTTGGATAATACGGAAACCAGGGGAGTGGCTGTAGCGAGACAAATCAAAATTAAATGGAGCTGCAGATTAGATATAAAATAAGGATTAGTAACTACTCCATAATATAAACTATACAATAAATTACATAACTATTATTTTATTTATAGAAGCAGAAGAAAGGTTTATAAATCTATTGATTGCAGTATTTACTATATATTGTAGTAAACAAAATACAAATGTCACTTTTTAAATAATAATTAGATTGAGGTCTATCCCCAGCTTTGTTTCTATTCCGTGCTGCAAGGTCATGCCAATAGTACTATGTCGTATAAAACCGAATATTGGGTAATCGAAGGTCGGATTATCGGGAATGTACTATACTTTCCTCGTATTGACTGCATTAGTGTAAATATGTATATATCCCGGACTGGTAGTAAAACGTGGTTTATAAAAACCTTCTGACATGTTCCGCAATAAGGGTAGTTTGGGCTCTGGATAATTGAAAGGGTTTGTGCCAATAATATTCTTTGACACAAAATATTAATTTCTAGAGATAAATATTTAAGATCTTTAAAATAATCAATAATTCCTAAATCTAATTCATTCTTATTTTGACCTAATTTGATAAAAACTACGCAGCAAAAAATTACTTAAAATAAGAGTATTTCTTTATTTAAGGAAGTATGGAAACACAGATATTATGGGGGCCATCTCAGGAAGAGAGAAATTTCCACGCAGACGTTCAGATTCAAATTAATATTAAATTATACGATGCATTTTTACAAATTATTCACGTCAAATAAAGTCAAAAGATTCTAACAGGGCACTTTTTTCTTAAAAAACCTGTAGTTTTAGCTTTATTAATTAAAAAAAGTGTTAAAGTGTGACGTCTCATTTTCAACTAATTTTTAAGCATATTTACGGGGCTATGAGACTAGGATTGATGGAAAAAGGTGCTAGATTTAGCCTTCCTCTAACAAATGCAGTAAGGTTTTGGTAAGCTCAAAAAAGATAGTTTTAAGATATTTGATGGTCTAGGGGTAAGGTGTCAGACTTATATCCTGGCGGCCGGGGTTCAATCCCAGGTCCCGGCAAAGATTTATCTGATTACCAAACTCTTCCTTCACCTCTGACAAGACATCTTGTGAATGTGAGGAATGCCAGGTCTCCACCGTGGTTCGGATTCCACGTTAAACTGTAGGTCCTCCATTTCATCTCACAATCACCCTAACATTACACATTAGCGTAAGTGCGTATAACCCGAACGGGTAGTAAGACGCGGTGCTAATAATAATAATAATAATAATAATAATAATAATAATAATAATAATAATAATATATTTGAGAGCTAGCAGTGACCTTTCCTCTTTAACTTGAATAAAAAGTTTCGTCATTTTCTTTCTCTTTAATACATATTGACATAGCCTACGGCAGTTGAAGGTGAAGGGTGAAAGGGAATATATGATTAAACAAAAAATAATAATTCCAGAAACCACACAGGTCATTTTATTTTAAGCCGTATGTCCTGAGAGCGATTGATCCTTTCTCTTCGACCGGGGCGGACCCGCCTTAACTGTTAATGCTAAATTTGTCGACAGGTAGATAAATAGATTTAATATTTCACATTTTGTTTTCACAAATGTATATTTAATAAATATACCTTAGCACGTGGAATGTACTAAATGTTAGGCTCTTAGCATCATGTGTAATGAACTGCAATCCAAACAAACTAGTTTAGGACTGACTGTACACAGGCAAAACAACTTTCTTAGATGGGGTCTTCTCATCCAAGTCATGAAATTAGATACTGTCTTATGCCCTCGGTGGTGCCTTACGAAGTCCACGCAACTTGGGTTTATCCGGGGGTGAGGTTGTGGAGGGAGGGGGAAGGAAGAAGACCAAAAGCCGACACATTGTACTGACGGACGCCGGGCATCGTGCTAAACGTTTAAGAGTAGAAGTGAGTTATAGCCCAATGAAACCTCTTGCAAAATAAGAAACTAGAACTTCATAATTCATTTACAAACCTTTAGTTATCTTTAGAGTTTATATATTCTTAGGTGGGGTAATAGAACACATTATTTTGTTTTGTATTATTTAAAATGAAATTGAGTGGCATGCGAGCTAAAGCTATTATTATTATTATTATTACTATTATTATTGCAGTATAAACAGCTAAATATTGTTTTACCAAAATAAATTATATATTTTTTCAGTATATAACTAGTTTAATATAACTTTATACACATGCTACTCTCCAAAGTTCTTGAATATTTTATGTATATAGTAATTATACAAAATTTATAATCAAATTCCAGGATGCTCATTAAAAATAATTCAAACCTCTATATGTTACTTTGTGAACACAAAAATTAAACTAAATGTATTTTTTTAAAGACCGTTTTACTTATCCTAACATAAAAAGGTACTTTCTATATTAAAAAACGATTAAATCACTCAATTTAGACACAATAAAACGAATTTAAACACTTAAAATCAGATCTCCAGGAAGAAAACCAAAGTGACAGTTCCAGAACTTTGTATTATTTATTTTCTTACATATTAATAAACCAAGTTATATATTATTTATCCAGCACACATGAAAGCTTGTGTCAAATTTAGTAGTTGTATTATAAATAGAATGATATTTTGTAATTGTTGACTCTTCTATATTTATTATTTTCAAATTATCTAAAAAATATGTCAACCACTCACCAGGGATGAATAGAAAAAAAGCCTTTTTTATCTGGTTAGCCCACCTAAGATTCTATGAAATCTGTACAATTGATATTTAAAAAATCTACACATTATAAAATTACTGTAAACCATTGTTTGGAAGAGGACTTGGATATTTTTCTTAACCTAAAAATGTTTATCTTCTAATTAATCGAAGATACATTTGCCTGTTAGTGACAAAATATTTTCTCATCCCAATTTATTCTTTATAGTATAATATTAAGTTGATAACAACATTTTTTTAAAAAGAATTTAACTATCGTTATTAATTGTAATAAGAATATAAATGCACAATAGTGTCCGATTTTGAACTGAACCAAATTAACGTTTTGACCAATATATCAAATGATGTTCCACTCTATCCAACGTCAAAGGTAAATAAACCCTTGTTCTACCAAACAACCCCTGTGTAATCTTACGAGACAAGTTGAAGGAGTTTCAGGGTAAGTCAGCTTGATTGTTGCACACAAACACAGACACTCTCTCTCACACACACGCACAATCTTATGCCACACACATATACACCCTCCACACACTGGAGAAATGGACAGCCAGTTTGTGGTGAATAACTTTACCCGTTCGTGATGACTACCTTTACTTGTTTGTGTGGAATGCCATCAACAGTTTATGTTGAATACCTTTTCTCGCTTGTGTTGACTCACAGTTCTTATGTGTTGACTATCTTTATTTATTTGTGTTGAGTACTATTACCCTTTTTTTGCTGACTACCTTTACTCTCTTCTGTTGACTCATATACCCTATGTGTTGACTACATTTATTCATTTGTGTTGACTCTTACTACCTGTTTTGTTGACTACTTTTATTCATTTATGTTGATTCCTAATACCCGTTTGTGTTGACCACCTTTACACATCGTCTTGACTAACTTTTTTCATATTTTTTTATTACCACTATCCGTTTATGTTGATTACCTCTACTTGTTTGAGTTAAACTACAGTAAAATAATCATAGGAAGGATATTTTGGAAAATACAAGCGTATTATTTTGGTCAACATTGATAACATTATACCATATTATGATAATTAATTAATAGATTTTGATTTTTTTTACCTCACGTCTTACTACCCATCTGGGTTATGTACAAATTTTGCTAATGGGCTAGGGATTATAAAGGTATAATATAGATGAAGTGTACCCACATTTGCGTGGAGAGAGAGAGAGAGTATGAAACCATTTAGTAAAAGCTCCCCTTATTGCACCCGACTGGGATCGAGCCATGCTCTCCTCATTATCAGCAGTATAGTTTATCAAGAGTTTAGCGCCTTAAAGAATTTGACCACCAAAGCGAGGTTGTATTGATACTATTTATCAAATCTGACAGATGAAGATCACACGACCCGATGTATAAAATTGTGAAAGTATATGTAGCAACGTTTCTGTCACTGCCTTAATTTTAATCGAGGTTGAAATTGATAGCAATAAATTAATTGAATAAGAGATAAATCCTATGAAGAAATCCCACAAACTTTCTCCCCCCAAAATAAACAAGTTTTCCCCCTTTTTACCGAGTTCCAAACTTTTCCCCTTTTCCAAGTCTTTCAGTGAATGTTGTCGGTCAACTGAGAGTCCCATAACATTCCTAAGCGTCGCAGAAGTTCCGTTCCTTCCCCTATTCTTTATATAAAAAAAACGTCGCCCTTACATCCTGACCCCTCACGGCTAGCAAGCGTCTTTTTATCGACGCCCTGGGGCGTCTCACAAACATGACATGAGGGGTGAATGCGACACGAGGAATAGGAGAAAAAAAAGCTGATTTATCGCTTGGATGAGCACGGCGTCGTTTCCGTCGTCAGTCGCTGTGACGAGCAACAGGTTGTAAAGAGGACTGTATGCATTTTTATAGTCAAAGGGATACTTTTTAAATAAAAATTGATCTTTCAAATGGCCAGAGGATATTACATATCCTAATATCTTAGCTTCTCGTGAATTAGCTAACTTTTATTTCCATGGTACACTTCTTAACATCCACTCAATTTTGGTGTTTAAGATGTTGGGGTATGGACGAATAAGGAAAAATTGAGGAGGAACATAACTTCATTCACGAGGAGGGAGGGTAGTAACCCCTTTAAGGAAAGTACACTTCAGTACATCCAGCTATGATTCTAGCTGTTACCTCCCAATCACTGGATGGCCAGTACACTTGAGATTGTCCTTTACCCATGTGCCCACAAGTGCAGGTTTCGTATGATATGAAAATGAGGTGAGCATTCTAATAAATAACTAAGACCTGCTATGGTGGGCTTCATGGTCCAAGGCGTCACATGTGGTTGACGGGGATATTGGGTTTGGAGGCCCTACTGAAAGTGGATTTTCCCAAATGGTTACCCACTTTTCTTCCAATAATATGCTGGTATATTATCTCTAAAATACTTCCTTCTTCACCCCTATCCCGTTAGAGTATCATAAATGCTTATAACCTGAATTGGTAGAAAGATGTGGCGATAAAAAAGAAATAATAATTATAATATTTAGCACCGCGTCAAAAAAAGCTGATTTATCGCTTGGATGAGCACGGCGTCGTTTCCGTCGTCAGTCGCTGTGACGAGCAACAGGTTGTAAAGAGGGCTGTATACATTTTTATAGTCAAAGGGAAACTTTTTAAATACAAATTGATCTTTCAATTGGCCATAGGATATTACATATCCTAATATCTTAGCTTATCGTGACTAAGCTAACTTTTATTTCCATGGTAGGCCTACACTTCTTAACATCCACTCAATTTTGGTGTCTAAGATGTTGGGGTATGGACGAATAAGGACAAAATGAGGAGGAACATAACTTCTTTCACGGGGAGGGAGGGTGGGAACCCCTTTAAGGAAAGTACACTTCAGTACATCCAGCTATGATTCTAGCTGTTACCTCCCAATCACTGTATGGCCAGTACACATGAGATTGACCTTTACCCTTGTGCCCACAAGTGCAGGTTTAGTATGATATGAAAATGAGGTGAGCATTCTAATAAATAACTAAGACCTGCTATGGTAAGCTTCATGGTCCAAGGCGTCACCATGTGGTTGACGGGGATATTGGGGTTGGAGGCCCAGTCTGTTCTACTGAAAGTGGATTTTCCCAAATGGTTATCCACTATCCTTCCAATAATATGCTGGTAAATTATCTCTAAAATACTTCCTTCTTCACCCCTATCCCGTTAGAGTATCATAAATGCTTATAACCTGAATTGGTAGTAAGATGTGGCGATAAAAAAAGAAATAAAGTAATCGTTCTTCCCAAATGGTTTTTATCTCATTGGTGTGCTTGCTAGCTAATACTAGTTTAATTCTAGAACAAAACAATGAAAAAATCCCAAACATTAATTTCTATGTAAATTAACAGAACCAATTATTAATTAATATTTTCTATCCTGTTGAGAATCCATTTCAGGAATTTTCATAACGTACGAAGACCGACAGTGAATAAGCTAATGCGTTGGACAAGATTATAACTTGAGTCATTTTACGTAATCATTAATTAAATACATTTTTAAAAGTAAAATGTAGGTTCCTTCAGTTTAAACTATTTACAAACCAGCAAGTGCTCCAGTTGTATTTGTTACTACTAATTTTTACACTAATTTAATAAAATCAAGAGCGATTAGAAACTGGGGGAAAAAATATTTTGCACCATGTTGATTCTAAATTTTAACCCTACTGATATTAAAACCAAAGTTAATTGGAGATCATTAATGGATAATGTAAAACAAAGATTGGAAACAAACAGTTTCTAAAGGAATAACTGTGGTTACTAAAAAAAATTATTTTATCACATAAGACACGAGAGGTATAGGTTTACCTACTAGTTTGTTTCTCACTGATGAGCTCCCATTTCGTTCAACTGGTTCTAGACTTTATTGTGACAGAGTGTACACGTGTGGGTGGGGATAAGAGATTTCTCTTAAATACGAGGAGTGTCCTTGGTAGAAGAGTTAGAGGGCGGAGAAAATCCCAAGGATACTTCTGCTTATCTTCCACTCCATAACCCACTATTAGCGTTTATTAATCATGAAATGTCATCCTTAAACGTTCTACGGAGTTTGCTCGACAATTTACTGACCACAAGAATATCTTCAGAATAAAAAAAACATAAACACAAATAAAATAACCTTTGAGCTGGACAAGAAGCAACTATCACAATTCTTGCTTATTCTTTTTAATATCACATTTCTAGTCCTCCCAGTTTTTAGGGCTTATTATATGAAACCATTTAAATATTCGAGACGTCAAATACGTCTATACATACGTCAAATAAATTCTTTTTCCTTTAATCAAATTGATTACTGGTAAGATCCTTGCCAACGGGCGCATTGATTGACCCTTGGATAAATTAATATAATATAGTATAATTATGGTGGTTTTTCTTTTTTAACTACCCATATATTACAACCTCTGGCATAATGGTTTATTCTTGAGTAGTAAATATGATTGTCAATGTTCAGTTAGTCAGTCGTGTGTTGGTAAACTCCTGATATTTATAAACCCAAGTTCTCATAAACTAATATAAAAAGTCATGTTCGCCATCCTCATTAGAGCTTCATGAAGCGACATATTAAATCAAGGCTTTCTTAAAAAATAAATATACATTCTCTTGTGGGATGTTGTTGACTCCAAGTCTTGTATTGAAAGGCACGCAGTCTAAATGTAAAACTAATTTGTTTTTGTTTTTAACATTTATGAGAAATTTGTAGTACGAATCCCCGCTGGGTGTCATAAGGGTGAGTTTTACTAAATGAATTCCCACTATTCGTTTTTGTAAGTGTGAGTGCATTTCCTCTAAATTTTAACTTTAGTTAGGTCATTAGTATAGCTAATATATATTTACATATATACAATATACATATCTGTATAGTTAGCTAATTTTATATATATAAATATACGAAAATATATACATAAAATTATACATATAATCTTTATATATACATATATTTATGTATATATCTCTCTGTGTGTATATATATGTATATATGTGACACCCCATTTGTGAATTTTCCTGGTTCATGAATCGGTCAAATTTCTGCCCATTCCGTGGACTGGCCTCTTCTCGTGACCATTTCAGGAACTGGGGAAAAAAATGTCCAGTTCATTGTGCAGCGTTTGAGGTTCTCAGTTCATGAACAGGTTATTTCATGAACTGATCATCTCTACTCATTAGCCAATTCATAAACTGGACGAATTTTGGCCCAGTCCGTAAAATAGACAGCTACGATTAGATTGGTTCTTTAAGTAATTTAGCTTTTAATCATTTTAAAATGAAAGGTTAGGTTAGATTAGGCTCGGTTAGTCTAATATAATATTATAAAACGAATTTCATTAAACTTTTAGTAGATAGTAAAATAAGTTACAGTTCATGAAATAGACAAGTGTTAATGCAATTTTTATTTCGTGAACTGGTCAAATGAAGAAGAATATTCTTGGGTTGAGCAGAAATTCGCCCAATTAGTGAAATTGGCAGTTTAACTATTGTAGTGTGCCTACAGGTGTTAAAATAAAATATAGGCATACACGATTGAAATTACACTAAGATAGTTGTACAAATCATTCAGTTTAATTCAATTTGAGTGTAGATTAATAAAACAAATATCACTTTATTACCAAACTTTTATCACTATGAACATTCTAGTTAGTCAAAAATTAATAAAACAAACATCACTTTATTACCAAATTTTTATCACTATGAACATTCTAGTTAGTCAAATCAACATGACAAGATATTTTAAAAAGGGGCAGCTGGAAATAGATGAAAATCAGACAGAATAGACAACAACAATAAAAGAAGGCGAAAAAACTCAAACACAACAACAAAAAAGAGAAAATATTCATTCCCGCATTAAGTTTTTATCAGTAGGCTGAAGACACCGAAAAGACCATCCTTGAGATCTTTGTTAACACGAGTTTAAAAAAATTAAATAAGACAAAAAGAAACAAGAAATCTGTGAAAAAAAATCTCCTTGTCATCAAGAATTTCCATTAGTACCTTAGTATCGTCTCTTATTCTCTTATAAGCTTCTTCATCACAGTCCTCTATTATTTTTATTATTATTATTTTTATTTCCTCCTCTTCGATCTTCAAATTCTAATCTCATGAAAGACAACTTCACGGTTGATGGTCCAATACTAAAGCAAAGCATTCTTCTATCTCTAGTCTCGCCCTCCCCAACCACCTCTTTCCTCCCCGACAAAACTCCAAACGTTCTTCTTCCGAGTGACTGGACTTCACATACTTACAATCTAGCTGCATGTCATCCTTGTCCTAAGAAAAGATACTTTATTTCACTGGAAAATACGTTCATCGTCTCAGAATTTCATTGTCACCTCTGAGAAACAAAATTACACAACAAAATTAAAGACGACCTCCTTTTTGTTCTTTTTTTTACCTATATAAAAAATCTCGCCTCACTTAGATTGATCCAAATTACACAACAAAATTAAATACGACCTCCTTTTTGTTCTTTTTTTTACCTACATAAAAAATCTCGCCTCACTTAGATTGATCCCTTTTCTATCATTCAGCTTTGTTCGTCAAGTTTCACTATTCATTTTTTCCCCGTTTACTTTGAAGTCCTTAGATTCGCCTCGTCTTTCAAAACCGACTAATTTACGGTCTTCTTTACTACCCTTTCTAAAACCACTTGGAAATTTCAAACAAATGTTGTTTACTCACTACTAGATACAGTACAGATTTTGTCATTTGTTTAGAACCAATTATCTAGTTCGATGATGAAGTTTCTAATTAAATTTTCTTTGTACCGAATCTTGATCATCCTTCTTGCTTTCATACAATTTTACACTAATGGGGTGAGGATGGTTGACTTTATAGGAAGTGTACTCGCATTGGTGTGGAGGGAGAGTGGGAAACAATTTATATAAAAATCTACTTTAATAACACCAGGCCAAGTTTCAAACAACAATTTACATATCACTAGAAAAACGGTCTAATGCCCATTGACAATGTAAACGTCGAAGATGTTACACATTATTTATTATAATCTCCTAATGATCGAATATTTATTGTAAAATTTAAAAATGTATATTAATAAAAAATGAAATAATATTATTATAGTAGAGGCCTATGTACAGTAGTCTATAATGTGGGATAGACGGTGACTTGAGTGTATTTCTATAACTATACAATTGTTTTATTACAAAAACATTTTTGGACAAAAAGATTTAAATATTACGTTAGTGGATCCGTTTAGTTTAATTTTGTACACATAAATCTTCTGAACAGTTATTTTATATATGTCATGAGCATAATGGTATTTGATTAGAAGCTTTATGAATGTAGATAAAAAGTCTTATTATAATTCTTAGATGCCTAAGACAAGTATAAAAGACCTGTAGAGGCTACTAGATGTTTGAAATTTAACTATATGTATCTACTGAAGAATTACTTTATTGTGTGTTATCAAAAATATATTATTTGGTCTAGAAATTTTTTCATATTAATATGCTTAGTGAATTAGTCTAAACATTTTTATTAAAGTGGTATTTTATTTATATTGCTGAGATATATATTTGTATATATATACTAAAAACAATACTTACTGTTATTTCACCTTCACTCCAGTTTAAGGCTCGGTGACTAGTGACCATTATATTCCAGCCTCGTTGCCAGAAGAGAAGAATGTATAGTTTCTTTGTATATTATTAATTTATCATCAATCCAATTACTAAATTTTAAAAAAAACTTTTTTATTAAATGCCATGGTGTCAGCCCACAGTCAAGCTATACCGAAAGAGCAACTACCGCATATGGTTCAAACTTCTACTGTTAGAATGCGTCATATCAGCACATAAAAGCCTTCGCAATTATTATCAGATTTCTTGGGCAGAGCTGCGATTTATAAATTTATTTTAATTCATAAATCATTGTTGCTAAAAAGGATGAGTTTACCTAGTGATTTACATAAAAATGTAAAAGCACCGGGTAATGAACCCAAAACCTATGGTTCTGTGGCCAGAAATTCTGACTAATAGGCCACAAATGTGGTATATGTAGGTTTCCTGAATATCATCTTAGAACAGTTTAGTTTGTTATACTTACTGACAGCATAGAAAAGTTGTATAAGGGGTGGAAAGATTTTATTCTATATTTATTGTGGGGTATGCCTTATAGCAAAAGGTATATAAAGAAATACTTGCCTAATTTTCCCTTTCCCCACTACAATACCATTATCCGTGCCACCCTGTATTCCTGTTAAATAGAGTTTGCTTTCTAGCCTAAGCTAAAGTATAACACAAAGACAGGGTTATTAGGATAATAATTCAGCTCAATCTATGTGTTGAAACAATTTCACTATGGAAAATATTAAGTAATTTTCCTACAAATAAAAATAAAATGCAAAATAAATTAAACTGTTATGGTTGTTTGCTTGTAAAATATTACTACTACTCTCATTTAGTAATGATTGAAAAAACAAATACTTGTGACAGCAAACATGTTGTATAAAATCTAAACTCATTTTGTCTGGCACACCAGTGAGAGAGAGGTCAAGATTTGAATATCAGCCACGTGTATTAAGGGTGATATTTTTCACTGAAAGTTTTTTCTCACTTTACATCTACAGAAATAATAAAACATTTACTATAAATGGTATCTTATTCATCCCTAACACACTAGCACAAAATAAAACTATATGCGTATGGCACGATTTTGTAGTGAGAAGTTTAGAGAAAAACAAATGGTTGGACAGAATCGCACAGGTTTATCATATTGCGTATTAAATCGTTGAAGAAAATGTTCAAAAACAGGTTTTTAGTAAACTACTTTAAAAAAATCTGTATTCATAAAAACAAACACAATCAACTTGTTAACCACAATAAGCACATTCTTATATATACCGATTTTAAACTAAATTGTTAAATATATATTTAACATAATTCACGTTTTAAAAAATAAATTACCCTAAAATTATTTGTTATTTGTAAAAATATGACGTATTTTATATATCATGAAAACTATTTAAAGAATCCCATTTTGAATTAATACTTTAAAGTCAATTTCCAAAACATTCAAATTTTCTATAATTTGTTGTAAGTAAACTACCCTTAAATTTGTGTATTCCATATAAATAAAGGTACATTATTATTGATGTGTAAAATAGTATTCCGATACCAATTTTGAGCCAAATCAGCAAAACCATTATTTGAAATTTTTAATTTAAAAGAATCAGCAGTATATTAAGGAGCGGCAGAAGGGAGAGCAAGTATTCTTACAGTTTTTATAGAATATACATTTTTGGCATGCATAAATCAAATATTTAAACAGTAGAATCATAAGAAAAAGTTTTAACAAAATTACAGGATTGCCTTGACTGATAAATATTCAAGATTTGTTGATATTAGCACGTGCATAAAACAAAAATATATGTTTCCACTGGAGAAATATTTTATCTATATTTGCTAAACAAAATTAATACTATAAAACTGTTCAATTACACGTTCTCCCTTCTGCCACAGCTTAAACATAAACAAACTCTCCCCCTCCCCTCCGCTCAAAAACACAAGTATACAGCTTTATTTGTCATGCTCCTATCAAACACTCAACATACATAAATTTTAAGCAAAATCGTTACAGACATTTTAAAAATAATTTAAATTTTCAAGAATTATTCTTGAGTAAAAGACGCTTATTCGAAGTTTCATTTAAAAAAAATTATTTGTCATTTAAGACACTCCTTAGATATCAATTTGGAACCAAATATTTATGGCCAATTTTTAAGTATTTCCAGTTTTGGAAGAACAAGTCATCAATAAATTAGTTTTAACCCTCAAAATAAAATACGGTGTTTATTTTAATGTCAAACATTACTAAGATATCTATTTGTAATCAAATTGTTAGGACAATTTGTAAAATATTCCAACATTTTGAAAAAATAATATAAAATGAGTTTTCACCCAACGAGTATACAATTTTATTTGTTATGTCAAATACTACAAAGATACACATTTGAAACCAAATCGTTAGAGCCTAATTGTAAAATATTTCAGGTGTTTGAAAAAATATCGTCAATAAGCTATCCTTCAATTAATTTTTGCCCATAAACCAATTATAAAATGCTATTTATCATGTCAAACAAATCCTAGATATGATTTTTTTTAAATTATGGATACATTCTCAAAGAATGTAGAATTCAAAAATATTACTTATCAGTAAACTAAAATTATTTAAATTACTCGGTTAAAATTAAAACAAGTTTTGTGGTATATTCCTATAGTATCTAAATATCAAGTTTGAATGAAATACACAGAGAGACAAACGAACAGAATTGTAAAACACACTTTTTTTGGTTCGTGTTCTAATAAAATGTAGACCCGCTGCCGGTGGCCACATGGTCTAGTGCGCTAGTCTCGTGTTGGACCAGACTTTTTACAGTTGTTTTTTTTGCAAAAATTATGTCAAACAGTACCATAACATGTCTGTTAGAAGATGCCCTGCTAGAAAAATAATAACCAATACAAACAATATTTTCAAAGACAACATGTTCGTTGACCATTGTTTTAAATTTAAAAAAAAGTATTCATTTTAAAAATGAAGAGAATAAAAATTATTATGGGGCTTATTTTTGCTTTTTTATATTTTAAACATTCCTATTATATGCGCATAAGCTATTTTGGGTAATTTTTTTTTATCAAATCCACCGTACCCAAATTAATGAGCTCATGGGCCAGAGCACTAGAATTGTCCTTTTTTGGTTTAATAGTGACGATAAGAGTGAGGTTTGAATATCAGCTAAGTATACTTAGTTTTTTGATGAATGATTTATCTTATCACTCTCTCTTTGCGCAAATCAAGGAACATTTACTTTAAATCCACCCTTCCTCCACCACGCATAATATATGTAAATGTTAGGCTTGCAAGAGGCTAGTAGAATATAAGAACAACAAAAACACTAATGCAAATATTAGAATCTATTTCTGATTCTACTGTAACAAACCAATTACAAATCAATGTTATCCTTATGTATTTTACACTATGTTTACCGTGGAAGATAATATATAACTCTTGCACTATGGTGTAGTTTATAAGGTGGATACATAGTGTAATTCATCAAGAAAAAAGACATAACTTTCAGGGCAAACGTAGTGTACATTAAAATAGTTTTATTTTTATAAAACTTTGGACACACATACTAATGATAAGAACTAAAAGAACATGGGTAATTTTATTTGGTAAGTATGCCTGGCTCTTGACCTGAAAGCAAGTTGGATTCTTTATTAGTCTACTTTCATCTGGTATTGGAAATCGAGGGCGTAAACTTGGTTAGTGTGCCTGAATCTTGCCCATAAAGCCAGCTAGATTCTTCACAAGACTACTCTCCTTCTATTATGGAAGATGTAAATTTGGTTAGTGTGCCTGACTTTGATTTTTAAAGACGGGAATCATACCCAGCAATCTACAAAGATAGTGGCTTACTATCTTTCTTCCAGGCAAGAGGTGTTGCTAGATTATATTTATCATTTATATCTTCATTGTTACGATGTATCAATATTTATTTGACAATTTATTTATTGATATAATATTTGTATAAACGCGTCACTAAAATATATATCCCGTCCTATCGTCAAGAAATGGTGCGACTAGCTAATAGGACAAATTTATTCCAATATTGTCTTGTTTCCCTGCAACCTACGTCCCTTAAGAGATTTGCGTAAAATAAAACTTATATTATAAGAATGAATAATATTTAATTTAGCAGTCTTATACCCTCATTATATTGATGAACGATAGACCCTTGTTCACCCAGCTGGAATTTGAACCCTTACCTCCTCTTCCTTAGGAAGGCCAAACTTTGTGCGTATTACAACAATGTGAGTACTCACCGATATAGAATACCAAATAGTAAAACAAGGTGAAACCTGGTTTAGAACCAAGCAATTTAAGTTTTTGTTTTGGACCTTCTCACTACCACATGACGGAGTGCTTTCAGCCGAACAGTGAGGCTTGCGGCAGAAAAGCCGGGGAAGGAGAGGAGGGATGGTGGACTGTCGACGAACTCGGATGCTGTTTTATAACCTACCCTTGGTCCATCCCTGCAGTAGTCAAAAGAGTGGCTCGGTGTTGTTGGGGCGATGAGGAGTGAGAAGGAGGCATATTATACCAGCGATGACTTGCAACTCTTTAGTAAATGGCTACTAAAATCCCCCCTAATACCCCCCTTCCTAACAGACTGAGCGGCGCTTGTGCCAGTCAAACATCAACATCCAGCTCACAGAGAAAAGACTTGCCGGGTTTGCTCTACTCTCTTTTACTTAATGCTTCATCCGCCGCGCAGACGAGCTTTTTGCGGGTCATTATACTTGCACGAGTTGATTTGGGAACCTTCTTCTTTTAGAATAAAAAAAAAAGGTTGGGACGTTTGGGAACCCCCTTCTCTCCTTCAGCCCTTCTTTATCTCTCTCACACTCTATCTCCTTTCTTTTTTCTCTCTTATGTGCGTCCATCAATTCATCCATCCAAACCTTGCGTCTGTCCGTTTGTCTGCCTCCGTCAATAAGCTTAATGATCTATCTCTCTGAAGCATTCACATGAAGATACAGTCAGCCACCCGTATCAGAGTTCTCTTTTTGAAGATGTCTTAAACGGGGGAGGAGGGGGGAATTATAGTCCTTGTGTCTCGATTTTGGTGATACAATTTTGTTTAATCTAACATTTTCTCCGAAACGAGCCACTTCTTTATTAATCCAAAACAATGCCGATAGAATACACATTTAGTTGGCCAAATAAAACGTGATGAAATACTGTGAAAAACCGGAGAAATATAATGTAAAATGGAGCTGCTAAAGAAATTTAAGATAAGCATTTTTTCTAAATTTAATTTAACGTATCCATATTACCTAGGTGTGATCTTCGGAGCTCACTTAAGATATATAGTGTCAGTTTTGACTGTTGTTGAATGAAAATATTAGCTTCACTAAATTGATTATTTATACACTTTCAAATGTCCAGATGTCACCACCCAGTAGCTTTCAGATGTGGGCCTCTGTTATTCAAGATGTGTTGTGTTCGTAGATGGGGGAGAGGCGGGTAAGGGGTGATGGTGTGGGTTCGTAACCGACGTTCGGTTTGGGTTTTTGTGGTTTTTATTTGTAATACTATGTCTATTACAAAATGATATATTAATGAGAAATGTTAAAAGATATGAGAAAATTTTACATACTATTTAGAAGTTTGTGGCAGAACGATGTATTTCAAAGAATAACCAATGACCTGACTGACATCTAAGTGGCCTCCTAGTTTTTACTAACATATTAATCATTAAGATTTATTCTGAAATAGTTGCTTTATCTAATGATAATAATAACCAAGCTACCGAAATTAACTTACCTAAATGTATTTAATGAGACCTCTGCTGTTGAACACTTTCCAATAATTTGTCTATTATTGTTTCAATTGTATTACCTAATGCTATTAGCATGTGGGAGTCGATTCGGATTCAATTTCGCTGCTTTGTTTGAATATTTGTCATTGTGGATAATCCCTTTTTTTCATAAATAAGTAGAATCAAAGGGCAGAAAATTTTGAACGATGATGGTAAACAGATGGGGATTATTTGCAATAGCTTTGATTTTGATTGTACGTGCCTCCCTCCCCTTGGCTTTTTACTACGGAAAAACGAGAGTTTACTTTATTTACATGCTTACGAGAGTTTACTTTATTTACATGCTTACGATCATAGAATTCTTTTTTCCAAAACGTAGAATTTAAGAAAATTGACTTCAATAAAAATCAAATAACATTTAAAATGATATTTTCTAGAACCCCAAAAAACCCTTCGGGGCCTCCCAGCTAAGAATCGCTGCTCTAGATGATCCTACACGGTTGATGATCCCTGGTGCCCTGGGTTCGAATGGTAACCCTTCAATACAGGTACTGATGTGCCGGCGTCTTAACCCACGCAGCCCCAAAAACGCTCATAATGACCCCTAGACTCAATGATGATTAGTTAGCTTTATGGAAATCCAACCAAACCTAATTTAACAACATAGTTTATTGGTATACTCATATCCTCATTTACAAATAATTTTTAGATTCATCATATATTCAAGGTGAATGAAGGACGGAAACATTTGAACAAGAAACATCCAGCCTTAGCGCCAGGATTTTAGTTATCTGATTGCAAGGACGAACACAAAGATTTGATTAAATTAGTCATCTCCTGGGGTTAACCAGGGATCCTCTAGACCTGCAATCACTCACGAAGCCCTTTGTTTTCGAACAAGATTCAATTTATTCTTTTTAAAGAAGATCGGGATATATTCCTGACATACCGATACCTTATATTCTTATTCGAGTTTGGTACTTTTACAAAACAAAATCAAGCCAAAAATTATTTTCTAGGTATTTATTTTAGTTTCAGAGGGTTAGAATCCGGATTGAATCAAAATGTATCTTATTAGCTCAATTCATAGTGTTTTCCTAGAGTGATAAGGTATCTATATTAGATCATTAGCATGGTTAAAATATCGCTAATTGTTGAAGTTGAGGCTTTCACAGTGATTGATTGTGGTTTGAGAACTGGCTGCTGTGTATGGCAAAGACAAAGTTTTTTGTCAAAATTGTTTGCTTAAATGGTCAAAAAGCGTATAACCCGAACGATTAGTAAAGACGTGGTGCCAATACTGATAATAAATGGTCAATTCGTTCATAAAATGCCAGTTATAAATCCCTAATTAAATCAATAGTTGTAGTTTATTCAGCAAAAATGTTGATAAATACCTTATATCAATGGATTAAAAAGGAAGTATTTAATAGGAAATGCACCTGAAACATATGTGAGAAAACCAAATTTATTTAACCCAGCTGAGAATTGAACCACAGCATTCTTATAACTTCATACCCATTATATCATGAGGATGACGCCTTATACCTAATTACCGGCAGTGGAGACTCAAAGTGTTGAGGGTATATGATTTATTTATTTTTAGATATGAAATATATGAATCAACTGGAGAAAAGTGCAAGAGAAGTCCAAGGTGCTAATAAAATTACTTAAGTTGAGAGCCTGTTTTTTTTATTATATCGTGTCTCGTGAATGCCCCAAAGAAGCATTTCCCAAAGATTGGAAAGAATGCAAAGGACCACCATATTCTGAAATCGTGGTGGCCCAGAACTCGACAGGTCTCGTCTCCTCTCCTTCTCCCCCACACCACATTTCTCCCATACACATATTTCTCTTATGTTGGCGTCCGTTGATCGTTTTTAGCCAGAAGCTATTCTTGTGAATGACACAACATTATCAAGCAAAGCACATTCCTTTACCGCTTGAATCTCAGTTTAAGGCTACATATTTTTATTGTTTCTGAACCAATCATGTATCTTAGTGTTAAGGTAGGTCAGTCTTCGGATGATTAACAATCTCAAAATTAATCTCAGGAAGCACAATAATGGGTGTATGCTTTCACTTAGATACTAGATGAGTTTATTATCCATGATTTGGGTGCTCGAATCCTTACCGAGTGTTTATTTAACACCACTACTTACTCAGGTTATACGATTATGTACTAGCTAAGCTTATGGTTTTAGGAGTTAGAAAGGTTATATCTAGAGGATATGTACGCACATTTGCAAGGGGAGAAAGAGAGATAGAGTGGAAAACGATCTTAGAAAAAACACCCTCAGTACACCCGACTGAGAATCAAACCCCAATTTCCCCGTCATTGGCAGTATAATCTACTGTGAACATATTGCCTTAGACCATGCGACCACCAAAGCGGGTCTATTCAAGGGTTGTGTAACTGATATTTCCCAGGGTGTGGTTTCTAATTCTTTATCCAGGTTAATGCTTAGAATGCATTTAGTTAACCTCGTCTGCTTAGTATTACTATTCTAGACTAGATTAGTTGTTACAGCCAGTAGACTTTTAATAAAGATTAAGCTAATATAAACAAATATTAACACTAGTTATGTGCATTTAGTTTACAAATCGAGTACAATTGTAACTTTGTTATTATAAAAAGGATTGTAAATATTACAATAACAAAAATATATTTTTTTAATCTCTGCGTCCTACTACCGTTGAGCTTATACGCATATATGATATATACTATAATGGGGTAAGTTTGAGGAAGGAATCATTTCAAAGGTAATTTACTTGCATTTTCGTGGGAGGAGAGTGGGAAACCATTTAGGATAAACCACTATCACTAGACCCAACCGGGATTCTATCCCAAATCTCCTTGTCATCAGCAGTCCAGTCTAACACGAGAGTGACGCCTTATATCATGTGGCCACTGAAGTGTGTAAGTAAATGTTGACATTTAATATTTAATTTAAGTGATGTGTCATATCTGTCTCATAATAAACAATAGAATATTGAGAGTTTCCGAATGAAATTCAAACCTGGGACAGACGGATTCTGTTAGGGCTTTAAAATTTAGCAGGATGTGAATTTGTTAGTTTGAATTATTACAACCCATTCTATAATACCAACACGAGTGTTGAGGCTTAAGTCATTATAACGTAAGTGATTGGGAAACTACTATATAAAGGCAAAGTTTTATAATTAATGTGTTTACACCTACAGGGATTTCCCTATAGTCAAATATATTGGCTCTGAATGAAAATATTAAATAACCATTTGTTGATTTACTAGTAAAGATTAGAAATGCCATTGTTTTATTCTATTTAAAGTCAATGTATATTCTCTATATGTGTGTATCCATATTAGTAGCTAAGTTGATATTAATTTTTTTTGATACAATATATTAGCTAAAATAATCTAGTACAGTTAAATAAATGAATTAGAACTATTTTTTAAATATAATTATTTTAATGTGCGTGACATTCATACATTGAAAAAGAATTTTGAATTTGCAAACAAGTTTTCTTCTTTTCATATATATTTTTCTCTCCTTGTGTGTCATGCAAAGCAGAGCCTTAAAACCTTCGTCTCGTAGTATCGTGGATCATTATATTGACCAAGCTCGGCTCATCAACATAATATAAAACTCCCAAAGGCATCACTTTATGAGGATGTCGCTTAACTCTCTTCTGAAAAAAAAAACATTCACCATAACGATCAATGCACCCTTTTTACCTTTATTTTTCTTCCCCTAACCCCCACCCATCCCTCGTTTTACACCTCCCCTAAGGGCACTAGTCCTTGTTCGAGGAATGTAAGATATTTTAGGACCTTTAGGAACCCAAACTTCTTGTCGTATGCATATTTAAATAGCAAACAATAAAACAAAGATATGCTTTTTTTTAATACTAGTCTCTCAAAAATCATACGCTGTGTTGTTTAGGTGTAGCATACTAAACATATAATACATAGCAGTTAAAATATAATTTTGATCATCCTGGTTATTAAAAGGAGAAGTTTCACGATTATGTTCAAAATACAATGTTAATCCAATTGCATTGTGAATTTAATATACCGTAACATTAAGATTAACATTTTAATTACAATCAAATTTATTGGAAACAAATTATCGTCACTGTCGTCAAACTACAAATTCAACGATGAGCTTTCAGAACTCCTTAATTTACCCATAAGCAGATTTAAAAATATTTTTAAAATTAAAAATTACAAAAGAATCTTAGATGGGTATAGTGTATTAGGTAAATGTCATATCTGGGTGAAAGATTGCTAAAATCAACTTTTGTATTATGTAACTTATTATGTTTTTAGTATTTTCTATTTTTGCACCTCATCTAACTACCCGTTTGGCTTATACGATTATAAACTAACTAAACCAATTGTTTTTAAGTATTAGGAAGGCTATATTTAAAGAACATATACCCACATTCACATGGAGGGAGAGTGTAAAACCATCTTATAAAAATTACCCTCATTACATTCGACAGAGATTTGAGTTTCAATATCCCCATCATTGGCAGTCTAGTCCACTGAAAGAGTAGCGCGTTAGACCATGTACCTACAAGGTAGATGGATTTTTAGTAAAGTCAATGAACATTTTAGACGTTTTTTGAGTTTTATATAAATCTATAGCTCATGAACAATTTTTTAGACCTCTTAACTACATTTTTATGACATCAGTATCTCTCTCGTAATAATGTCCATGCATTCACCGACTAACGTGAATTGGGTATAACTATATTATGATAGTTTGATTTTGAACTAAAAAATAAGTATGTACTGTAAATATAAAAATAAAAATTAATGCTTTTTTAACGATTTGAGAATGTAGACAATTATATTAAATAACATCATTTTATAGTTACTAAATTCATAACAAAGGCTGTCAAAGACTTATAAGAGATATTAAGTAGAATGATATCTTAGGTCATAGGAAACACCTACACGGTAGCGTGGAATGGGTATTGCAAAACCGCAATGAAAAATCACATCTAGAATTCCAGCCCAAGTATACCCAGCAGAGATTCGAATCTTCATTTCTCAGTCAGTGTACGAGGCTTACGCCATGGACAATGTGACCATCGATGTATATGGATGGTTTTGCATATAAAATAAATTTAAGTTTGCTGCTAGTGGGATTTAAACTCAAGCCCTTTTTATCAATTATAGTAAGTGCATTTATGACTGATTTTATGTATGCTTCACTGAAAGATATTTACGAAATGTACTGGTTTTACAGACGGAATTACTTAGACGTTACAGTCCTGACTGGGAAACAGTGATTTTGATTACTGACTGAGATTATTCCATGACGCGTAGCAGTTTTCATGTACGGATGTGTTTGCATTATGAGAATGGAACTATGTTAACGTGTCACAGTAGTGACGTCATGACTTTTAACAGTAGTAATGGAAATATATCATTGTTTGATGTTGCAAGCCCATGTGTGTTGAAATAAAGCCATGAAAGTACTGTCGTTTCCTCCAAATGGCATGGTACGCAATCCATGGTGTATTGTAAGTGTTTAATGCTTGTACTGTTATGATAACAATAGGCTTATCCCAATAGACTAGTTCATCTTGGTTAAATATAAGATTGTTAAGTGGTTTTACAGAATTTTAATTGTACCAATTAAGATAGTTTGGAATTTTTGTATTGCTTATAGTCCTAATGAACAAACAACTCCATAATAATGTACATTGCACTAAGACACTCCTGTATATACTGTGTTGAACTTTTCATCCTGAAGTTAAAAGATAAATACAGTAGCCCCATGGCTTCTTTGGTGCTGACTGACAGCTTTGAAAAGTTACCAGACCAAATTATGTATCCCTACGCCGAACCATATGATCTGCAAAAACATGTATTTAGCAGCTGTCACTTCTGACAGTCAAAATTTAGGTATCTACCTAAATGTTGACTGTCAGAAGTCAGCTGTGAGCTGTCAGTCAGCACCAAAGAAGCCGTGGTGCTACTGAAGTTGACTGAGAAGACTGTAAATATCTCATTCCAAACCGGGATGCACAAGACGTCATCAATAAGATTCACGTAGCCCCATTGTTCAGATCATGTTGCAAATCCATTCCTTGGCATTTAAGAGTACAATAATTATTGATATGGAATCACAACAAAACTCCCGTTTGTAAACAGAAACTACTGGCATTAATATTGGATTAAAGGCAATACAAAAATTCCAGATCTGTAATGTTATAGTCATTACCTAGATTTTTATCAGTGCAGATTTGCATAATTTTGATAAATGTAAGGGATATCTAAACGAATACCTAGCCTGGCTACACATTGTAAACAATAGTGTAGATATAACAGTTGTGTATAACAGTCATATCTTGATAAAATATGGCGTGTACAGTAGATATTATATAAATTTGTTTGGCACAATTAATCCAAATTAATGGGCTAGTAAGGGACACATTTGAATACACAATACTAATTGCATTTATGGATAGAAAAAAAGAGGAAATATTTACCATTAGAAAATTAGTTATCTTACGTGTATCCTAAAACAATAATTTAATTTGTTTACGGTGAAAATATTTAGTTAAAATCAGCTTGTATTTTTAATAAAGAAAATATACCCAAATTTGAGTAGTGGGAGAGGGTAAAACCATTTTGTAAAAACGACCTTGAGTACACCCGACCTATATTTGAACCTTTATCTCCCAGTCATCAGCAGTCTAATCTACTGCAAGAGTTTCACGTTAGACCGTGCAGCCAATGAAGCGGTTGGGATCAAAATTTATCACTTATATGTAGCTGACGATTTACGCACGTCCATCACAGGCTCAGCCTTAGACTATGAGTGAAGAATAAGCTTAGGACTGGGACTAACTAATGCTGGATAGGTCAATGGTTAGTGCATTAACGTACTAAGCCAAAGATCCTGGTTGAGATTCCCGTCTGCAGATGCCATTTTTCATATTAAATAATATGATATTAAATACGGCTCTAGCCATAACTAACAAATATAATAGCTTGGTTATTTAATACATTCTTAATACAAGCTAAATACATTTTGATAAGTTTAATAATAGAGGAAAAAGAACGGATATAAAGTATAGACTACATTTTAAACCTTACACACAATTTTAAAGTGCTCTTATAAATCTAAATTGGGTTAACGTATATAAATATTAGCATTGAAATATTGTCTTTTCCACCCGCATCCCTCACATCCTAATATTTCTAGGTACGTCACTGATATTATTATGTACGTATGAACTCTGGACAAGGATGTAGGTAGGCAACTGGTATTCACAAGCATGGCGGGTCGGCTACCTGCACGTTATCAGGAGTCATGTCTTGCGTGAAATATGCAACTCGGTGACCCGCATCACCGAATAGATATTCTGTTGCCTACCTACAACCGCAAAGGAGCAAATGCCCCACCCTAGATAAGTGTTTCACCCAGTATGACCCAAGGTGGCATATCAAGTGGTCCGCAGGATTTCACGATGTTAAATAACAAAAATGATGTGAAGAATCGTGATTAAATATATGCAAAAAATTAATCAAAATATGAAATATCCATCCAATGCTATATTTATTTTCTATTCAGACAAAAATCAAATAGATAAGGAAGAATTCACAATATTTTAGTAAACAAATCTGAGCCATTATTTATCAAACATTAATATAATAGGTTCAAAAAGCAAGAATATAATCAAAAACAAATCAAATACTAATTAAATGTATTTATGATATTTTGAAAACATTTAATCAAGTAAGTTATTTCTGTCTTTATAATAGTAAAGTGGAATTGCCTAAAAATGCATTTCCTTCATAACTTTTACTCCCTACCCCCCTAAACCCGTACACCCAAGACTACAGTTGTCCCCCAGCACGCATATATTCTATTTTGTCGTCTTCCATTACCAAAACTTTTAGAAACACTGCCCTAGATATTAGTACTTTGTAAAAAAAAACTCTTCATGAGTTTTAAACTGTTCGAGAAACACAGGTAAGGGAAATAAACTCAATGAAGCAAAGCATAGAGCCAGAATTAGGAACTTCTCTTCCGTTTCATTCTCCAATTTCTGAAATGGCGAGCTCCACATAAACTTAAGCACTCTCTTGTTCTCACAATCAATAAATACAAAGGAGAATGCAGTGAATGATGGCTTGTGAAGTAGCCGTTAACGAGAAACGACCATCTTTTCACCCTCTTCAAGACCCTTTCGGGACAATGTCGATGACGCTATTTATCGCGTCTTATTGTCCAAAGGGACGCCTTTTTTCGTTCGTTTGTTTGTTTCTTTGCTTTGTTTAGAGAGGTCGTAACGAGGGCGTGTTCAGATATGTCCAGCCACTCTTCATTCCTTTGTTTGCGTGTCTCATAGGTACAGTCATGGACATTGGTATCTAGAATTTCAAGATCGACAGGTCAAATCATATCAAAACAAAGTACAGTACATAAAAATTGTTCATATTATATAATCAAGGAGAACCTGGTTTTATTACATCTTGTGGCCGTCCGTTTGGGTGTCTAGCACTCTACACAAGGGTTGTGAGATAAATTTTTTCACTTTAATTAAATTTTATTGCAAGTAAAATACAATGTTTCCATTTGTGTGATTTAAATACGTTATGTAATTTCCGTTTACCTTGAAATATAGTAATCTTAGTGAGAGCTACAAGGTGAGATTTCTACATTTCAGGTTAAACGGAATATACAGTAAATTTAAAATTAAAGGAGTTATATAGAACATCGGATAATGGGCTATTCTTGTGCATTTAAACTTCCTCATCTTACCTACCCATCCAATACTGAAACATTTAATACATTTATGGAGGACTATAAGAGAGGTAGAGTTTATAGAATTTGTACCAGAATTTGAGTAGAGGTAGAGTGTAAATAAATGAAAGTTAACTACCTTCAGCACACCCGGATGGTTTTCAATCCTGGCCTTTCTGTAACCAGACCAAAAAAAACAGATATTCAACCATGATATTTAGTTTACTGTCCAGAGAGGTAAATGAAATAAGCTAAGACTATGAATCAAATGATATCATACTTTTTGTAACTAATGAATAACTTGAACCAGTACTCACGGAGTTAAAGGTATTAGTCACCATATTATATAGTGTTTCAATGAAATATAGTTGTGAGTCCGAATCCTGGTCGTTGTATTATTATTCTTATATTTTTCACTCTCCTTCTACTCTTGTTTCGATTAATTTATCCAAGATTTATATTTCTCATCCCTACCCAATTAATATAAATATGCGGATACCCCGGACGGGTAGTAAGACAATGTGGATAAAACTAAAATAAACGTGTGCTGATAGGTAAATGTGAACAAATATTGTTTTTGTTTAAATAAATATAAATTAGTCTCACAGTCTTTTTAGATTATTAAAACAAATGAATAATCCGGGAGGAAACAATGTATATGTGACAAAACCATATATGCCTAAACGACCGAGGGTATATGTGTGAAGTGAGTGTTTTAACTAAGATACATAAGACGACTGATGTCGTTTATAATCATTAATATAAATTTAGATAACCTATAATGAAAAGTAAATTACTCTGCTGTCATCCCAAAAAAATAATCAAATGAAAGACTTCAATTATATTTCTTTTATCACTATTCGTTCGATGACTGGCCAAAATGACTAGGTGGAATATTTTGTATTCAATTCTTGGTACTGGTTATTATTGGGTAATGTTAAATCGAACATCTCGATCAAAATTTGTTGATCAACTTTGAAAGAGAAACTCAATGAGAAATAATAAACTTAATTTGTTTCGTAGAATGTCGTCATAGACCAAGTTCTCGGTAAGTATCGGAAGAATATTCTAATGGTTCTGTAACAAAAGTAGTTACGTAACACAAATACAAAACAAAATTGATATATGTACCTATTACGCTTCTATAACAACAAGAATAAATGTAAGTCAGAGGTTTAGCACAGCCACTGACAGGTTCATTTTTACACGTCACGTGGTAGAACATCAGAGATGACTGAAGATTATGAGCTTGGAAATGTAGCAGTTCCTAATTTGTACTATATGAAACAAGAGGTTCTACATTAGATCTATCTATATACCTATAAATAAACTATAAATTTGAATCATATATTCTTCAAAAATGCTAAAATTACCTCTACATTAAATTAAGATTAATGTAATTAAATTTATAAATAAAAGAATAAATGACCAACATTGACATTAATAATGAAAAAGAATCAAATAATATATAAAACAATGGTTGATTAATATCTTGTGAGTGCTCAAGTTAGAATCCTTATCCTAGAATTAATAATAAAGTAGGAATTAATCTAGACTAAATATTAGTTGATTTAAAAAAGTTGAAATTGGTACAACCAACCTTTTAGATTACAACGATAAGCCTCACGTTTATAAATCCAGAAAAGTGTGTGAGAACATATTTACTGGAAAACACCTTCTTCATCGATGGTCACACACTCGATAATGTGTCCATCTCGTGTTGGACTGGATTGCGAACAACGGGGAGATCGAGGTTTGAATCCTTGTCTGGAATACTTATTTGGATTGCTCCTAAATTGTTTCCCACTCTCCCTCTACGAAAATTTGGGTACGCATCCTCTAAAATTCTACTTTATCATCCCCACTACACTAACGTAATTAAATATGCACATAACACGAACGGGTACAAAGTTGGTGAAAACTCGAAACAAAAACTCAGTTCATTCCTGCTGATACTCTAATCCCTACCTCACCGTNACCTCACCGTCACAAAAAAAACAAAAAAAAACAGACAAGATGATATTGACGCTTATGGCCATTTTCACACTGGTACAGGTAGAGCTTGGGATCTCAGCTGATCTCTACTGAGTTGATATTTCCTAAAACAACCCTACACTTATGTGTGTGTGTACATTTCTTCTTACAAGGTACCTTCCTCATCTTCTATACCATTAGTGTAGATATGCAGTTGGGCCACGTAAACCCGTTATTACCTGCGTTTATAAGGGTATATTTAATCCCACATTAGAGTTGTACCACGGATTCACCTGCGTTTAAAAGGCTAGCGTTATTCCCACATTATAGTTGGTCCACGAGTTCATTATTAGGAATCGGAAGCAAGACGCACTGGTGTACTAACTCGACCACGGTAGTTGTTGCGCTAGATACTGGATGGTTTTAAATGCTTTCTCAAGCTAAGAGAAAAACATCAAGTGATGGATAGTAACACATAATAAAATACCAAGCTAATATAACATAACCTAACTTTACCTAACCTAAACAAGCAAAACTTAATTTAAGGGAAATAAATTGGTGGGGCCCAATTTATAGTATCTACCCATAGGTCTATTAACTGTTATAATCCTCAAGGCCAGTGGACGTGGCCCAACTAGGCTATGACTATAATCCTCCTAGTCAGAGACCATGGCCCAACTAGGATATACAGCCTTGAGACAAGGGGTCCACAGCCTTACTGTTATGTTCCGATGCAGATAGCATGAACAAGAAATGTTGCCTTCATTATCGTGTCTTACTACCTGTTTAAGCTGTACGCATATATGATAATTACTCTAATGGGGTTGAGATGAGGAAGGAATCAATTTAAACCACCAAAATGTGCGTGTAAGGAGAGTGGGAAACCAATATACCCAATCGGGATTCAAACCCCTATATCCATTCATAAGCTGGCCATTCTAACACTAGAGTGACGTCTTGTATCACAAGGCCACTGAAACGGGTATCTGTCAGTAAAACGTGATGAAAATATAAAACAACAACATATCAAACTATTCACAATTTCAGCCCCCATGCATCTTTTCACATAAAGCTCTCACCCTCCTTCTCCGCAACTCCCCTATACGATATAAAATGACGTCACCCAAGACCAAGGTGTATCAACCGAGGCTCCAACAAGCCATGACGGACATGACAGGCCTTGACACTGAACAGCGTACGGGCCGCGATCACGTGTTACTTTGTTGACATGTGCCACGGAGCTCCGGACAGAAACACGATTAGCCCCTTCAGGGCAAACTCTTTTCTGAGAATCGATCGACCCTCATATTGTTGACGTCAGAGAGATAGCCCGGTCCTACTGGTTCAATAAGGAGACCTAGTGCCACGTGGTGACACGCCTATTTGAGACCAAGACAGACCTTTTAAACATGTACTTGTTTATATTGTTTGCTCCACGTCTCTTTACAAATCCAGAATGTATGCATTTAATTATTCTAATGACTTAGAAATAGGTAAGGTTGAATTTAGACGAAATGTAACCACATTTGTTGTTTGGAGAAAGTGGGGAACTACTAAGGAAATAATTTTCCCAGTTCACCCAGTAGAAGGCTTGAACCTTAATACCTCCTCTCAACCCCTTCATCATCAAATCAGTCTAAACGCGCTCTTCAAATTCAGTCCATGTGCATTAATATAAATTTATAATTGTGTATTAATAATCCTGATTTCCCCAACACCATCAAACCCATATCTCGTGAGCTTAAACCTAGATTGTGTGATTACTGATGCCGCTTTAAGTGATTTTTTGTTTCAATTTCAGCCTCCTACAAAGCTTGGCAAATGTAACAGCTAGAACAGCGTTTTGAAGCATTTCCAACACCATGCTTACCATTACCCATTTTAAAATTTTAAAAACATTAACCATACATAAAATAAACGTAAACAAAAAAAAATTTACAATCCTAATACAATACGCCAGATAAATCCTCCCATCGAGAACATAAAATGAGGTATACAATGAAACTTGATGATTAAATTGACATCCTGCAAATACCTTAATTTATAGTAATGATTCATGAAACAAATGAATAATCATTTTAAGTTATGTGATTGGTGATGATACTGCAATAAAGAACACAAAAATTAAGCTTTGCAAAATAATTAAAATAATAGTGCCAAATTTGAATGCTTGCTGATACACCAAGGCACCCAAAATCAATCACGTATCCAATGTATAAAATGTCATGACTGTTTTTCCTTCCAGACGTTTTTTACATACTCACCGGTTAGCTATAAAGTTGAAATTCTGAATGGTTTTTTTGGGAACCCGAGAATAATGTGAACAATCCTAAGCATGGCCCTGAAATTTTCACATGCTTACCTTAAGGGCCAAAAAATAAAGTTTGTCTGATAGAGCTTAAATTCAACATACAGAGGTTTCTAACACTGTTAAACACAACTCTAATTTAATATCTTCGAAATTACAGTTGGCCTACAATAAATCGATACCTCAATGGTATCAACAATTTTGAAAATTGTAATTTCCCATTCAATTTTTTAAAAAATCTATAATTCTAGGTTTTAAAGGCCAACAAGCACGATTAAATTATTTGTTTTTTTAAATTGTTATTAGATTATTCCCAATTGTTACCTAAACTGTACCCAAAAGTTCTTCAATTTTTACCCAGATAGTGTCCAAAAGTTACAAAATTGTTCCTTAACGTTTAAATTAAAAAGTGTTTAGTGTTGTATGTTCCGTTACAGTTAGATCATCAGTTGATATTTGATTTAGCGTTCTATTTAATATATTATATATAATTATGATAATAATTAATTAATAATTGCTAAATTAATAATCGAATTATGTACTGTGAAAATAATTTAGACGTATTATCTTTTTAAGCCTCACCATGTATGTCTATCCATTTTTCCATCTACAATGTCCTACGTTCTTCTCGGTGTGCTCAAAGGTTTATTTGGCATGGCACTCGCTACCTGGGAACAAGAGAATGATGTAATCTGCTCTCTTCGTAAAAGTTTATCTCAGTTCCTAGCTCTACGTAATGGTCGTTCTTTAAATGTTCATATTTATATGTTGCACAGACAAAAGATCCAGAAGACCATAATCCAGAATATGGCGTTGCTAAGAAAACATGTATTTTTATGTTGTTAAAGAAAAGTGCTTCATTTTTAGACAATAAGTTAGAAAGTCTATTTGATGCATCATTCAATTTTTATTTATTATTTTAAATATCCTTAGTTGTAATATAAACTAGGCATACTCGCGTAGTTTGTTAGTTTCATAAATCACTCATAGAAGCCAACACTTATTTATTTATTTTATATATTGAAGAATACCCATGAAATCAAATCATTCACCCTTGCCTGTAGTGGANGCATACTCGCGTGGTTTGTTAGTTTCATAAATCACTCATAGAAGCCAACACTTATTTATTTATTTTAAATATTGAAGAATACCCATGAAATCAAATCATTCACCCTTGCCTGTAGTGGAGCAGATAGCCCACTGGATCTGCACATAGTATGATGGTCGTTCAATTCATATGCACTATAGCTCCAAACTGCATAGGTTTTCTGTCACCTAAGCAACAGGAGTTCCTGGACGGACTGTTTACCTATCAGCCCTCTGTAATTAACGGGAACGGGAACACAAATTTAACATGGGGAGTTGCAAAATATTAGTTATTTCATTTGCGACTTTTGTGGTGAATCACCCCAACCACAAAGCTAAGGGGTATGACCATTCCCAGATGTGATCACACTTGCTCAATATTTATAATACAAAAGTACTGGTGCCGTTCCCTTTTTCCAACTCACGTCTGCCTGAACCATTGTCTTAGCCGAAAGTCCTTGACAGAAAACTATCTGCAAAGAGAGAAAGGCCAGCCAAAAGATAAATAAAGAGTCTGCCCAACAAAAAATAGAACGCAGGGCTTGGGATGTATCTCGAAAAAAGGAGGCTTTTTTTGTTTGAGACCACCCAAAAGAATAGTGTCACTTAACAGTCAGACAAGAAAAAATAGATAAATTGATCATTAAAATACTCCTAAGAAATTTAGACAGAGCTTAAAAAATTTCTAAACGTTAAGAGAGCAACAGAAAAGAATGAGAGTGAAGAGGGCAAATGGAAGTACCCCAAATAAAGTACAGTGACTGGACTAGGACAAAGAATAAAAGAGGGAAGAGAGTGAATGAAAATACCCCAGACAAACGTAAGCGATTGTCAAATAGGAAATAGAAGGAGGTAGAAAGAATGGGAGAGTTGGGGAAGACTACAAAATCTAAAGCGATTCAAACCCAATTGGAGGGAGTAGAGGAATATTATTGTGGAGAAATGGACATGATATGCTTCTCCTGTGGCTCAAATATCTTCCTTGGAGAAAGGCCTCCTGATAAAAAAGTTGACAACCTGTTTTCAAAAAGGTAAAGTGATTTTGACAAACCTGTCTTCCCACCCTTTCCCACTTTTATTAGAATAACTAATTAATAACCAAAAAAGGCTTTGACTCCAAAAATCACATTTAAAACTGTCGGCCTTATATTCTTTTCGTTTTGCTTCAAAGTATTGCTAATGTAGACACTCCGGGTGTATGGGCCATAATGTTTAAGGACTTACGAGTAGATATAGAATAGATCCGTGACCCTGTACCCTACCGAAGGGTAGTGAAAATATGCTCAATTATATATACTGGAATTTGAGGAGAGCACACAAAAGAGATTAAACATAACGGGGAAAGTTGGCTGTAAGAGGGTGGTCATAGATCACTTTGGATAATTTATGTGTGATAGTAATGAATTATAAAATACGCATAAAGATATGTATTAAGAAGAGGTGGGTAAAAGAGGTTGAAGCAAGAAAAAACACATTTCTGAACAAGGTGATGATGGGAGTAAAGTATGACCGCTTCTTAAAATAGTGGCAAAACAATAGCCTCCGTTGTAACGAAGTTGCCATAGAGTTCCAAAATACAGACGGGGAACCATCCTCCAAACTACATATCTGAGCATCGATTCAGTCAATTGGGAGGACGGCCTTTGGAAGAGACAACTACCCAGTAGAGTTATTAAACAGTCTTACCCTCATGGAAATGCCATCTCATAGTTTAAACTTAAAAGTAGAAGCAAATATTATGTTAATCGGAAATTTAAAAATAAGTACTATGTAATGGACCTACGACTTTGGCAAAGATAATAAGTATTTGTCATAGTTCTAACTGAATAATCACAGAGAAGCCCAGCAATCATTCTCAGAATCAATTTAGCCCCAATGATCCAGACATCTCCTTAAATCTGAGCTGAAGGAATTGTCTAATGAAATTGGAATTTTCAATAACAATAAATTAATCAAAGGATCAGAGCCTGGAAATAGTTTGTGTATACCTGCCGAGACCAGTGTTCGGTGATTGACAGCTGTATGTCACATTATCAAGGGTTCACTGTGCTGTGTTGGTGAAGGTGAAGGGGTTGCGGGGAAAGGAAAGCTCTTAGAGAAATCCGACAAAATATTTACTAACAATTTATTTCGTAAATAATTACTATAAATTACTTACCATATTTAATGTCGAACGATTAAGCAAGGCTAATTTATTTTATAGTGTCTATAACTGTATGAAGAGGCTTTATAATTATTTAAAATGAGCATTTTCTCCCTGTCGAAGACGAGATAAAATACTAGTCTATAATAACTCCATGACATGTCTGTCTGATTTTCTTTCAGAGGTTCTTTTCATATTTTCCGGTGTGATATAAAGTTTAAATTCTACATGGAGTTTCCTGGGAATTCTAGAATGTTGTGAAAAATCTTAAACCTGGAAAATTCGAAAAGGGCTTGAATCTATGGCCGCAAAAATTCGCCATCCTTACATTATGGGCCGAAAAATCAAGTTCATCCAATCTCGCTGAAATTCGGTATCCAGGGGTTTCTAGCACAAGTAAACACAAACCTGTTGTTAATCATTTCTAAATTCCAGTCGGATGACCTTTGATCAATACCAAAATGGAATTAAAAAAAATTGAAAATTATTATTTCGGTTTAATTTTCAAGGGGGGTTTTCAAGACTGGAAAATTAGAGTCCATAATTGGTTTTTCAAAATTTGAATCAAATAACCCTCAATAAGGTACCCAAATTGAAGATATGGAAGGCAATGGAAGACAAATAATTAGAAAATAGGCCTTTGGGGAAGGTAGAAAATTAAATTTTCCAGGTACGTAGAAAGAACACTACAAATAATAAAATAAGTGTTAAATATTTTATATTTATAGGTGGGTGATGGTAGAATGGAGATTGAAGGGGAGGAAATTAGTTTCAAAATTGGCAAAACTAAAAGAATAAATAACTTATCAGTGTGGTAGAAGATTAAAATTGGTCAGGCAGGTAAAAAAGATCAACCTAAACTGTAATGGGGTTTTGAACAGTTATCAATTTAAAGATCAAGGAACCTATAGTAGAAAAAGTTTCCCCTCAAATTTTCCAAAACTAAAAAAGGCTTTTTGGTGGATACTGTAGAAAATTTAAATATTTTATTAAATATAATGGTTCAACCCCAAATAACCAGAAGAAAGCTAAAAATAAAAATTCAAAATGGGGCAACAAAAAATGGCTAGGGCTGAAAATTTAAATAAACTAAAATCATCGACCATTTATCGGTTAGGTAGAAAATTTCTGGTAGAAAGGCTACACCAAAAGCCCAACATTTATAAAATGTGAAACTACAAAATAGGATTCGAGAATAAGTTTCCAAAATTACAAGAAAAACACATTTTAGTGTAGTATAAAATATAAATTTTGTAAATAACTAGAAAACTATGAAAATTTTTCTAGTTTTAAAATTAAGATCTGGATTGAATAAGAGCTAAGAAATTTAAAAACTAATAAAAAATGATTCTAACTATGATAGAAAATTAAATACTCGCAAGCCATTAGTACAATCACCCGAAATAATCAAAAATCTAAAAATATTGAAAATTTTACATTTTAATATTGGTTCCAAGTAACTAAGTCTCAAAATTTTACTAGCCAATAGGAAAACTTCTTGGTGTGAAATAAAATGAAAATTTGGTTTTAAATGTATACCCTTACCAGGATAACCGAATTATTTCTGAATAAATTTAATTTCTGAATTTTAAAAAGCGAAATGTAAGAGCTTGATCTTGATACAGTAATGTAAAACCCTATTTTCGGCGTGGCTTAAAGTCTAAACTAGGCAGTCAAGTAGAATAACCATTTCAGTCTTAAACTTTCAAAATGGGAATGCGGGAGCCGAAATGGTTTGTGGCTAGGGTCGGTAGCTTAAAATATCTCCAAAACTATTAGAAAATCTACCGATCAGTGCGAAAGAAAATTTAAATTGGGCAATTTGGTAAAAGGATCACTACAGATAATAAAAAGGTCGCGAGGTTTGGATGGAAAAAAATAAGGGTCTGGGAAATTAATGAAAATTAGGGAACCCTCAAAATGGCTAAGCTATTCAAAACAATACATTTTGATGTGGTAGGCCTATATAGAGATTGAATATGGTTGAGGCAGTTAAAAAAAGGTGAAATAAAAAAATACACAAAATAAAAAAAATATCTTAAGAGGGATCCATAGCGTTACTATTACATACCTTAATATTGAAGGGTAAGATATCGTCTATTTAGGAGTGACGTAATAATAAGATAAACAACTTCATGTGGTATATTGTGGTGAAGCATGATACTCTTTATAATCCAACGTTGCTAGTTTATTCCAGGTTATTCCATAGGTATCTTTATTAATCTATTATTTCATTTAATTATTTTATAGTCGTATTAAATCTTATTATTAAAAATAAGCTTAATCTCCCTGGTGAATACAGCTTTAAATACTAGTAATATGATTTTTTTTTAAATATTACTTTGGTTTTAGATATTCCCAATTTTCTATGTCAAAATGTAAATAAAATTATGTTATATTAGTTTTGATTTCTTCTTTATGTTTTAAAAATAATTTTTAAGAGCTTTATGTATTTTAATGACCTATATGACTTATTGCTATGCAATGTTGCTAAATGTTGATCCAAATATTAAATTGTTAGAAAGTCAGAGTGCATAATATATAGCCCTATTATAAAGTAGGAGCACATGATACAAATACAAACCTATTGGTATAATTCAATTTTCAATTTATGTTTACTCAATATATATGGTCTGACCGCCATAGGAATAACATTTAAGGCATATAAAATTATTATAGCAATAAAGTAGAGTTACGAGGATTGAGGGAAAGTATTAAGGTTTTTTTTAAGCAGTAGAATCTATACAATATCTCAAATGTGGGCTAGTGAAAAAAACTTGGTGTAATAATACACGATTTAATATTTAGTATTTTTAGCCTAATGTCCTACCACCAGTTGAGGTTTGCACATATGTACTGTTTAAGCTAATATGATAGTCATGAGGAAGGTTTAATTTAGAGAAAGTGTATCCACAACTGCATAGAGGGAGAGTGTCAAAAAAGTGGGGAAAATAAACTTCAATATATACAACACGTATTTGAGCCTCGATCTTCCCGTCTATAGCATTCAAGTCTATTGCGAGAGTGATGCCTTAGAACACGTGGCCACCAAGTCAAGTTAGATTTAGTTGCTTTGAGAACAATCAGATAAAGCTTTTCCTGTGATTATTTAACAATAAAATAAGTTGGACAGAAGATCAACATGTTGTATGACATGATTTAATGGCTGAGCTCATCTGTAGAATTTGAAAAGTTATTAACGATATTTGAAAAATAGAGGAGTGATATTTAAAAATAACCCTGCTGTGGAAGATATTTGTAAAACCAACCTGGACTCGCACACAGGGCCTCCTATGTGGGCTGACAAGTACTATACCTGGCCAATATGGCAACCATCACTGGGAGGCTGGTGGTAGTCGATGTGCCTCCGCACGATAGGGCAAAGAGTCAGATAGCAGTGAGTTGAGGCTGTCACGAGTGATTGCCTTCCCCCGTCCCCTCTGTTTTTAGTCAAGACTCGTTGAACCGTGTTGACCTATAAGAGTGACTTCGAGAAGTACTTGGTTTAACGTCAAGAGTCTTTGGTACGTCAACTTCCAAAATAGTCGTAAATAGCTTTACGTTGGTACAATCCAGAACTGTAGATGATTTTATTACTTGGCGCGTTTGAAAAAAAAAACGCAATCAAATATAATTTAGTCTTCTGTAATAAATATTAATTATAAATTTACTTGAAAAAAACAACAACATTAAGAACGTGAATTTTGTATGCAGTTTATCGATTTTCATGATTGTGATCATTTGTAGAAATGCATTAGTTAAGTTTCTTGTAAATTACCATTTCTCGATTTATTTTTGGAAAAAGATGCATAATAGTAATTTACTGATTTTTATTAAAAATGTTGGGTTATTTTGTTGTGTACTTAGTAATGTTTAGTTTTATATAACTATATAATTTATTTTGTTCCACTAAAATCTCAATATAAATACTTTATAGATAGAACCTATTAACTTTTATTAAAAATAGTTAAAACCTATAAATATACTTACTATTAAATTCAATTTTCCTCGTCTGCATCTGGTGAAGCTATTGGTAGCTGGGATCGCAATTAATAACGACGATGAGCTCGGGATAACCTGACGCCTGCCTTTTTTCCCATCATTTGATTTATAAAAACGCTTTGATCCCCTCTGAGATCCCAGTCTCGACCCATTGTCTGAAGCTTAACGTCTTATTATCTTATAATATTATTTTATAGACAAAAAATTATTTTAAAATCTAATTAAATATCTACGTAACTAAATATGTATATTAGCTAATCAAGTACGACTTTTTTTACTACTGTATGAAAAATGGGACGGTTTATAATATATAAATATTTTTTTTTAAACTGATACGATTATTTGATAACTCATTGAAAACTATATTAATCTCCAACGATTATTTGATAAATCATTGAAAATTATACTAATTTCCCTGTGTGTACTTAGTTAAATATTAATAATATTCCCGGAAATACTCAGAAGAATCAAAAGTTTGTGTTATTTGAACGTTGATATTTTTTTGAAAACGTTATCTCATTTTTCCGGATGAAACTATATAATTAATGAGTTTTTTCTTGTGGTACTTTCCATGGTAGATTTGTGTGTAAAAATATATCTCAAATTTTGCCTAGATAGGTTGATAGCTGTATAATAAATATAAGGAAATTTGACAAACATTAACAAAGTACTATCTACATAATATTGGCACAATAATATTTTTTTTTAAACTTGTAGTATGGAAAATGTGTTATTAAAATTTAAATCAAAACCTATTTTTTTAAATTTTCCTGTTTGTGGTCTAAGGACTACTGTAATACTTTAGCTCACCCTTAGGTTCCTTTTAACTTATATATATAATTGAGTTATCCAAACATTTAGTGAGAATCTATTATCTTTTAGAAATACAAATTAAAGGGCTACTCAAATCGAGTGATGTTCATAGTTGCACAGTATTTAAAACTTAAAAAATCGAAACCGTTAAAGTACAAATTGATACAAACTTTTATCTAAAATATAATGAAAGCTATTTTGTCCAACCAATACTTAAAATTCGTTCTCATGTTTGTTAAAATAAACATATATCTGTAAATATATTTAGTAGTAAAACTATTTTGATTCGATTAATAATATTGTTTAAAATTAATATCTAAATCATTATTCGTATTATTAATTAATTATATAGATGTCAAAGCCCACAACTTCATTATGAACACGATTTGAAAGACATTAGCAAATATGTATTTTTGCGGTCACCATAGGTGATTGCATCTTATTATATTATTACTACTACTATCTATCAAAAGTTAAACCTGTAGCTCAGATGACTTTACGTACGAATAGATAAAACTAGT
Source organism: Timema californicum (assembly GCA_902141385.1). NCBI lineage: Eukaryota > Metazoa > Arthropoda > Insecta > Phasmatodea > Timematidae > Timema > Timema californicum. Next base: position 315,829 of record CABFOW010000024.1, read on the forward strand.
TTAAGTAACTCTAGCAACAGCAAGACACTATTCTTTTCTTTATACTGTTTTCATAATATAGACCATCGGAACAAATAAAAATACCAATAAAATCGATTTGGTATGGCAGATTTAAGAAGGGAAAGTAAATTATAAGCAATACAATAACACAAATATAGGAAAGACTAGATGTTTTCTTGCGACAAGAAGAGCAGAGAAGAATTCGGTAGTAAAGAACGCAGAGCTCTTTCCGACCCTGATGAACTTTCGGAATAGAAGATCTCGAAGTGGTTTCTTCTGCATTTTTTTTTGTCTTCCTCCCGCCCGCCCGCTAAGAGTTTGAAAGATGATTTAGTCGTGTAGCACGAAGCTAAAGGTAAGAGAGAATCCTCCCTCCCATGTTCCTTCTATCTTCATGACCTCTTGCTCGTTAACCCATTTGCTCCGTCAAGTGTGCAGTGCAGAAATTACAACAGGTGCGATCACCTCATTGGATGGACTTGTAGTTTCCGTGAAGATAGGGGAGAGGAAATTTCAGAAGCGAAAGCCACACTTGTTCAGTAACAGATTTATTTGCACTACCGTGAACTTAGAAAATATATATTTCTTTTTTGTTATTGCGTCTCTCTACACGTGAGTGTTAATTTTAATATTAGTACCGCGTCTTACTACCCGTTCGCGTTATACGTACTTACGCTAATGTGTAATAGTAAGGTGATTGTGAGATGAAATGGAGGACCTACAGTTCAACGTGGAGTCCGAACCACGGTGGAGGCCTGGCATTCCACAAATTCACAGGTTGTGATTAATACACGTATTGTCAGAGGTGAAGGAAGGGTTTGGCAATAAAATAAATCTGTGCAGGGACCGAGGATTGAAACCCGGACCCCCAACACAGAGGTCCGACACCTTATCCCTAGACAACCAGGTCACCTATGAATATTATTCACATGTGGATTAGTTACGTAAATGTTTCAGGTATTAAGATTATTTGATTTAGGGCACATGTATTCATATATGCGTGGAGGGAGAGCTTAAAACGATTTAGGAAACAATACACCTCAGTTCTGCCTATTGTTATTTGAACCTCGACCGTCCAGTTACTGGCAAACTGAAAGGGACAATATTGCCACCGCAGTCCACGTGATCACTGGTACGGCTCAAGGGAATTTAAACCCTATCTCAAAAAGAGTGCCACAAGGATCGAACTACGTCCAGAAAAAAATGAAGCATTATAATTTCTACTAAGCGGCCTAATTATTTAACACACATGAAGCTCACATATATAGCAATTATTTCAATACACTAATGAATTTTCATTTCGAGATATTACTACTCTTTTAAGGGTACCTGCACGTATGCTCTGTCGCTAATAGACCCATTTGTCCACGCGATCTTAATCATGACCTGGGGGGAGGGTATGGTTTATAACAACGTGTAATTAACTGTACAAAATGAAACATGTGCAAAACAGAGAAGGAGGGGAAAAGGAGGGAGAGAAAAACAAATAACAATTCTACTTTTTCCAATGCCCAATCCCCCTTACCCTTTTTAAAAAAAAAAAAAAAAACAACATTATTTCTATGTTGTTATCTCAATCCCTTTGGGGACACAGTACAATTCGAAGGCCGCACGACATAAATTTTCATGCTAAAAAGAATCAACCCCACCCTATAAATTATAGTTCTCAGAGCTATAAAGTATGACATCTGGTTTATCTGTGAGTAGCAAAACATTCCTATTAGCTTGATTATTTAGTGCTCGGTGGGATAAAACCAAGGTTTTGGGAGAGCTCGCTGCATTTGGTAGATTAATTTGCGTTTTACTAAAGACGAATTTAATTTTTATAAGAAGCCATAAACTTAGTATAAAAAAAGGTTTCTTAGCAAAAAAACTATATAATATATAATTAGATCAAAATTTCGATACCAAGATCTTCCAATTGAAGATACCGGGTTTGACTTCCAGTATGGTCGAAAAAAATATGATTGCTGTTGTATGGATGTAAAGGTAACTTTGGACTATGTATTTTATAGAATTAAGATAAGTGTTCCCAAAAATAAACTAAAAAACAAAACTGGGCCACCATTTATATAAAATGACTTATGTTAAAAGAAATCTCAACGTACTTATCAACGTATTACCCGAACGAGTATTAAGTCACGGTGCTTATAAATAACAACCATAAAAAAGTATCATTGTTTGAAATTGTACACTTTACAGCTTATTTAGAAAAAAGGTTAGGTACTTTATTTTTTCAAACACTTAAATTTATCCGTAACTGCATCTGCCTAGTGAGATGAAGAAGGGCTAATGTTCGATTCTTGGCATGGTCTAAAACAATATCCCCGTTGAAGTATCTCGTTTCTTAATCATGTATTAACAAACGTTCGATACACAGGTGTTGCATCTCTTCTAGAACTTAGTCAGTGAATGCACAAAAATACCCCAAATAATAATGTTTAAGGTTTATTGAAGGGATCACTTTATCAATTAAGAATCGCTGGGCTAAGAAAACAAACTGATTTTTAACGGTTGACTGCATGGTGAGCTGCGATCTTCTTTAATTAGCTTACTCGTAAGAGATAAAAACTTGCCAAAACAAAGTGCACACCAGTTTTGTTAACTTTCACTTATGTAGGCCTACAAATAGCCATACAAAAATATATTATATAGAATGACTGTATTCATACAAAACTAAAATTGTTCCAAGGTTGTCTATAAATATAATACAACTCTCTATCCGTCCGTGTATTCAATTTTCTCTAATTCTGTTTGTTTGTTGCCAGTAAAGTCAAAAAGTAATTATTGGATTTATTCTTATGTATTACTTAGTTTTCATAGACTATATATTATATTGTTTTAAAAGATCTGAATAATTTGCGTGAAAACCATTGGCAAAACATTTGTAGCACTAAATATGTATTATGAAAACCATTAATAATACTAAATAGATATAATTAAAACCAATATTAGTACTGAATACTTGGAATTTAAAAGCCTTAGGGTTACTAAATATCGAGGATGGACACCGTTAGTAATACTTACGTCACATTATAACATCATACATTAGTCTGTACATTACATTGTATCTCTGTTTGTTGACATTAAACTCTAAAATTACCCATCAGCTCGAGATGGGACCTTTTCTGTTATAAGGGCCTACTCCTTATTTTTCTCATAAAACACGCCTTTTCATCAGTGAGCGAAGCAGTTTCGTAAAAAAACAGACTGTTAATGTATTAAATTTGTATTAGTTCAAATATATTAACTTTTAACATATACATTTATAATTTATAATCTTTGTATGTCTCCTTGACAACAAGGTATTTGTAAATATAAACAAACTGAATAAAAATATACTTGGACAGGAGTGTTTTGAGGTAGAGAACCACATGAAGAATTGGTATTATTACTCATTTCTAAATTTCAGACATCTGAGTGTGATAGATATCGTTTTATGCGTATAAAAGACAGAAAAGCATATACAAAAACTCCTTATTATATTAATATAGATACATGTTTTTTTATGCATTAATAAATTTTTACCATTTTTGAAGATTTTTCTCTTAGGCTATTTTTTCCTTTTTTCCGTCCATACTATTTTAACCGGTTTAACCCTTTGTACCCTAAAATATTTCTCGTGAACTAAGCCGGGGAATCACACAAAAAGGTTAAAAAGAGAAAAAAGTCAAGAGATGGTAAAAATGGAAAAAAATTAAACATAATAAAAAGGGAAAAAATTGCAAAAAATGTACAGAAATGTACAGAAATGTCTGAAATGTCAAAAAACGCAATAGGACACAATTGAGAAAAACATGGTAAAAAGGAATGGATGGGTAAAAATGGTATAACGTCTGTAAAGCAAATGATAAAAATTAAGAGGGTAAAAAGGTAAAAGAGTGAAAAGAATGGATATTGTAAAAATCTTAGAAAGACGCAAAAAAGGTAAAAAGAAAATTAGGGTTAAAATGTTGAGGGGAAAAAACTGTAAATGAGTTAGAGAGAGTAAATAGGGTAAAATGGGCTTAACCGTTGAAAAATTGAAAAAGGCAAGAATTGGTAGCATGGGTGAAAGGTTAAACGGTGTAGAAAGGTTAAGTGGGGTAAATGTGGTAAAATAATGCTAGGTCACTTTTGATTGGATTTAATTACAGCTATATAAAATTAAATTATATATGCTGTTACACTCTCATTACTTTTTTATTTTCACCAACATGCTAGAGTTCAAAGTATTTTGTATATAGAATTGATAACTTAAACTTCAAAATAAATTTAAGATTTTTTTTAAACAACTTCAAATCAATATCTCTATTTTGACATTGTGTATTAGTCAAACTACTTTCGCGTTATGTGTTGCAATTTTAAAAAAATGAATATTCAAACATAATTTAAGATAGGGCTACTACTATTACCTGTGGTTTATTTTGAATGCCTACAAAAAATCACAAAGTAAGATATAGATTCCTCGTGCAAAAAACAGGTATACCATCAATTATATATATAATTTAACAAGAAAAGAGTCCCAGCACAGATAAATCTGATTACCAAACCCTTCCTTCACCTCTGACAAGACATTTTGTGAATGTGGGGAATGCCAGGCCTCCACCGTGGTTCGGATTCCACGTTAAACTGTAGGTCCTCCATTTCATCTCACAATCACCCTACCATTACACATTAGCGTAAGTGCGTACAACCCGAACGGGTAGTAAGACGTGGTGCTAATAATAATAATAATATTAATAATAACAAGAAAATATGTTTTGTGCGTTTTTTGTTATTATTAGTATTATTTAATTTTTGTTCTTGGTATTAAGATAGCCCTGCAATTTTGTTTGGTAAGCTAGGGCGCTTATTATAGAGCCCTTATTTCTTTCTTTTTGTTTAGATATTAAATGCATATTGTTTATTTTGGTGTTCATTGCAACAAAGCCTTAATATGTGATAGTTAATATTGGTACACAGAAAAGTAAATTATTCCTTTTGGTGATAATTTCAAACGTGCCTTCGCGTAAGAGAGCCAATCTTGATTCAAGTACTGCCCAAATTTATTATTTTTCCTACTACAGGTAGTTAATATGTGTTGTCGTTGACTTAAATAAAACATTTCCTAGCCTCATACATGTTTTAAATAGTGCTTTTACCAGTTTGGATAATTCACTGGGAAAAAAGTTAATTTACCCAACTTTAATGCGAGTGAAGTCATAGTAAATCTTTAGTTTTAATATAAAGTTATAATTTGAGAATAAATTATACTAAAAATATATTTACAAAGAGATAATAAAACTAAGAATAGTATAATTTTAAGAAGGCAATAATACGTTCAATCTGGGTTCTATTTTAACAATATACGAAGCAAATGCATAAATATTTAAGTAAAATCTGTTCTTACATATGACCTTTAGGGTGTATAAATACGTGCATGGATACAGACCAACGACTGACTGCACAGGGTTGATTTATGTTGCCCCTTTTTACAATGAGACCAAGTTCATTCGAATTAAAAGATGAAAGAAATATATACATTATTCAAATCTCATATAAAATATAGTATTTATTTGGGTTGCAGGAGAACTACAAGCAGTAGAGCTTATTTTATCAATACATATGGAAAAGAATGCATTAAGTAAAAATAAAGGAAACATAAAAAATAAAGCTGAAACGTAGAGTAGAGGACATGCAATAGACTAAAACTAACCTACATTTGGATGTAGGGAAAACATTAATATACAGTAACCTCATGGCTTCTTTGGTGCTGACTGACAGCTGACAGCTGACAGCCGATAGCTTTGAATTGTTACCAGACCAAATTATGTATCCCTACGCTGAACCATAATATGATCTGCAACATGTGTTTAGCAGCTGTCACTTCTGACAGTCAAAATTTAGGTATATACTTAAGTGTTGACTGTCAGAAGTCAGCTGTGAGCTGTCAGTCAGCACCAAAGAAGCCGTGGGGCAACTGTACTTGACCAGATCTGATATATGTTGATGATCAGGATTTTTTTAAATTTTCCTTTAAATATAATGACTTATTTTATTTATGTAGAAACTTATGTAAGCCACTTTGCTGAGCATGTGAATGCATTTAGTAGGTAAATTAAATATTATCTACTAAACTGTTAAAACTTACTATTTAAAAAAAATGTAAAGATTAATTCTACCTGATTTGAGTCAAAACAATCGGTATTGCTTTCTGCGAACGCTTGTTGTGTGGTCTGAGGCAATAAATCTGAATTATATCTATTGTAGTTATTTTTAAAATTGTATACATCAAAATTGTTCACCCAAACTATCTCCACACTAACAGGCGTGCACTGCCTTTAAACTATCATCCTTATTCCTACCCTTTAGATCAAGCTTCTAGCCATTAGAAGCCCTTAGAAAAGCCCTTAAATCGACAGTAGTAATTAAAAGTAAATTTTCTTTTACAAGTAAGCAACAGGGAGACAGCCATGTCACGAGAAAGCGTGATAATATACAAGGCATTTTGTTTTTCACGTCGTTTTTATATACATCCAGGCTCTCCGCATATTTGCACCAGTGAATAATAGGTTGGTGTGCGTATAACCCGAATGGGTAGTAAGACAGGGTGCTAATAATAATACAAGTTTTTTTTAGTGTATGGCATAATTTTCCGTGAGAAATGCAGTGTCTAGTTCGGTAACCACGTATGCAGACTCTTAGCTGCTCTGTGGGAACAGTAGGTTGCCCAGGGTGTACCTTGCCTACACGTCGTACCCGCAATGAGATGACGTAATGATAGTAATTATGAAGATGTGGAGCCAGTGGAAATATTAAACCTAGTTTAAGCCTAATTAACCAAACTATGATGATCATAGGAACAATTCCCCTTTCATGAAAAATACCTATGGTACCACCAGGAATAAAACCTGGGACCTTTAGATCAGTAACCAGGGGAGCTAACCACTAGATCAAGGGGCCAGTCTGGGGGATCGGTATTAGGAAGATAAAGCTATAAAGACACTTAGCTCTCCCTACCTGTAGCTTTGTATAGGCAGAGTAAGAAACTGCTTAGTAAAATCTTTTCTCAATATGCCCAGAAGGAATTCTAGCTCTTACCACCAAGTCACCTATAAAACAGTCTTGACGAACTTTAACGTTTAAGCTACGTGCTTGTTAAATATCAGCAATTATATTTCCAAAATCACAACACGTCGGTCTTATCGGGGGCTTTACGATGGATTGACTCGACCCTTAAATAAGGTGGAGCCCTTAAAACACAAGTGATGCCCTGTGTGTCTAGGACTTAAAACATTTAATTTTCTCAATTTTTGTGATCATAGCACTACCTCCTCTTACAAAAATGACCACTAAATGAGTAATTCATCCTGCAAGGCTATTTGTCTTCCTCCTCTTTGAAATTTCTTCTCGCCAACCTCTGTTGAACTGAGCACCATCGCATCTCTCTATTATTACCAAGTAATGGATAGTTCACTCTGCTTCTTGTTTTACCCACACTTGCTAATTCCATTTCTATGAGTCTAGAGATATTAGTGCTTCCTACCCTCACAATAATGTTTCAGCAGATAATATTTTAGACTCTCAATACACTTTTTTAACTGCTTCTAATTCTTATACTATACCACTTCAACATATACACTGCAATACACACTCATACAAAAAAAAACCACAAAAAACCAGCCTCATTGCAACTAGTCAAGAACAAACCAACGGTCAGAATTGAATGAAATACTTGCTTCCATTACCTTAACCATAATTTGTCAAGAAATATTTTCAAATATGTCACTACGTAACGTTATATGTTGCGTGAGGTAACTGAAAATTTAGAACAAGAAAATAAAAGTTACTGTGGATATATACTAGTGAGGTACTTCATTAGTGAACGAGGTAGAATTGTATGGATGGTTCGTTGGATACCCCCTCACCCCTTTCACCCGATAATGAGTCAGGGAAGATAATTGTAACACAATAACACTAATTACGTTCAGAGGATAGGGGAAGATTGGGGAGAAGGAGGGGAGAGGAGTTACCGTCAACAACAAAACCTCATCATGATTAAAATTAAATACTAAGAGGAAGGATTATATATTTAAAAAATAGATACTCATGTTAAGTCACGATATTATTTTTGTTGAAAGGGTTGAGTAAGACATTACTGTGTGATCTATTGTGTCATGATTGCATTATCTAATGGATAATGGATCTAATGAATGGAAAGGCAAACTTAATTTACAACCTGCATATAATAATAAATTACTTCGAACATTAATATTAATTTTATTTCAAATCTCCTTTGACTTTTTATAATCTTGAATAAAACAATATAATAAAATGCCTTTTTTTAATTGGTTCAAAGTTCATTTTTGATTATGGGTGACTTTGGCTAGTGAATGTTTATTTAATAAATATTATATTGAAATCAATATTTGATTAAAAATTCAACCTTGTATGCAATACAAATTATTACTTGTGGTCTCCAGGATAATTGGCTCTAGGAAATGTGTAGGATCTAAATAAAAATTTAATAAGAGAAAACTAGATATCAAATTTATATATTTTACCACTACCAACTAATTTCAGGTGTATTTTTTTAGATATCAGTTTATTTAAACCCTAATTTTTATATAAAAACTCTTTTCATATAAAATTTAAATGTTCAAAAAATAATGTTATTTTATTTGGATTATTTAAATATAATTTTATACATCAGGTTATATCATCGTACAAATTAAAAAAGGAATTAACTTAGAAGAGCAACATTCATTACAAAATACTACACTAAAATATCAGGTATTTTGTTTTATTTCCTAACCAGACAAAGCCATATTTAAGTACAAAATTAAATCAGGTGTAGTATTGAATCCAATCAAAATGCTTTAAATAAGTAGTTTACCACCTGGAAAATCTCTTTTTAATCATTACACTTAACACCATATTTGTTGTCTTAATTTAAAGGGTTGTGTTGTGGGGGTAGTCTAAGAGAAATCGCACCCACATTAATGCGTAGAGAAAAATAAAAAAAATAATGAAATTAATAACACACGTAAAACCACTCAAGACAAGATTTTTACCCCAAATTACCCGTCATCTGACATCCAGTATATTTCGAGACTTATGCCCCAGAGCAGGGGTTCATAAACATTTTATACCAATGCTGCCCATACACCAGGAAAAATACATGTTGAAACCCTCTTAACATTTTTACATCAATTAATTAACATTTAAAAGTTACAATTGGGTTTTACAGGTGTCATATTATAAAATAAACGGAAAACATCACATGTTTCAATGACCTTTATTAATATTTGAAATATTTGGCCATTTTAGTTAATGATGCTTATTTATATTAATTAAAAATAAATAATGAATATTATAAAATTGCCTCATAGTACTTGAGATAGCTAAATGGAATTCTAAGGGCTCTATGAAGCACTGTTTGAAAAGACTCTGCCTTAGAACACGTGAACATCAGTTTAGTTTCCTTGTCCCTTTTGGATGGGCTTGAGAGGGACGGGGAAAATGATAATGTAATATGCTCAAATATCAGATATCTTTATCCAAAGACTACCCGCACCAATTAGCACGTAGATCTAAATTTCCAGATCGTTAATTTTAGCTGGATGGTGATAAGGATGTCAAGGTTCAAATCTCAGCCAGGAGTACAGAGTATTTTTTTTTCCCCACGATGGTTTTCCACTCTCCCTCGACGCAACTGCCTTTACATTAGCTATAAATCCTACCTTTCTCATACCAAAATCATACTTGTAATTAATTAGTGGATATCCCGGTCGGGTTGTATGACTGGCTGGTGAGAAAAATGGCACGATAGGACGGGGAAAATGATAATGTAATATGCTCAAATATCAGATATCTTTATCCAAGACTACCCGCACCAATTAGCACGTAAATCTAAATTTCCAGATTGTTAATTTTAGCTGGACGGTGATAAGGATGTCAAGGTTCAAATCTCAGCCAGGAGTACAGAGTATTTTCTCCCCGCGATGGTTTTCCACTCTCCCTCTACGCAACTGCCTTTACATTAGCTATAAATCCTACCTTTCTCATACCAAAATCATACTTGTAATTAAATAGCAGATATCCCGGTCGGGTTGTATGACTGGCTGGTGAGAAAAACGGCACGATTCTTCTTTACCAACCTCTTCCTGTAACGTTCAATCTAAAAGTAATAATTTACTTATTGAGAAACTTAACAATCGTGCCAGCGAGAAAATGATCGATTTTAAGACATCTCCAATTAAATTTCTCTCCAACCAAATAATAATGTCTAAAAAAAATCTTCTTTTACTCATATGATCCCCACCCACACACGTAATACCTACATGATCTTCACGTATGTAACGTACTAGCATGCGAGCTACATGGTGATTACGTGTCCGACATGCACGATATCGAAACGGTACACGTGCTGGAAGCAAATCATTTTTGCTTTCAAAAGCAATAAGTTTACACATTCTTCTTGTGATCGAAATGATTATAAATCATAAGATGGCTCTATTTAGTGGTTGGTATTCTTAACGTGACTTCACATAACGACTCCACTGGTCATACTAATAACTACCTTTATCTCGTTTTTAGAAAGTGTTAAAAAAAGGAGACAAAATGCATACAATATTAAGTAAGTGTTGGTATTATTTCACAAGTTGTATTTTGACCTTTATATAAAATGGCAAAAGCGTGAGAGGAATTATACTCTGGTTATATTTATACATTAGGGAGTAATCAAATTTTCGTAGGTAAGTTTATTACTTATTCTAAAATAAGTGGTTTAATTTAAAAACTATAGCAATAATATAGTTTTATTGAATGTACAGTACATTTAAATTAATAAACTATTTGAAATTGATTTTACATTTATAAATAAGGTACGGGTTAAAAAAAGAGTGTTATTTTTAAATTCATTTATTAGGATTAATGATTTGAATTTTGTATTATTATTTATACCCAATCTAACTTTAAGACATCTATTTTTATTCTATTTAAACTACAATCCAAGGTTGTTATTTTTAGCGTTGTTTCTCACTACCCAATGAGGTTATACGTTTATGTTCTAATTACACTAATCTTTTTAAGGATGAGGAAATTCTATATTTAGATGAAGTGTACTAGCATTTACGTAAATGGAGAGAGGAAAACCATTTTGGGATAATAAACCTCTGTACACCCGACCGAGATTCAAACCTTGATCTACCCGTCAATCAGTCTAGTCTACTGTGAGAGTAGCACCTTAAACCTTGTAACCACCGAAACACAATCCAAGGTTCACAACGATTTTATTTATTGTAATAAGGATTAAATTAATCATGGCAGAATGCACTCCATACGTCTAAAACGATAACGGATATCGACTTATAGAAATCAACAAGCCTCATTTCAACTTTTTGAGATGAAACTCAGGCCCTGAAAAACATAATTATTGAGGGGGTCGGAGTCTAAACATAATAGCCCTTATTTGACGAAAAGAAATTTCTCGCAGGGATTTGAGCTTGTCTACTTCTTGAATTACAAATTATTGTTATAGTCAGTCAGGACCTTGAGTAGGCCTATATCTAATATCGACGAGTATTTTAATTATCTCTTTTAACTAGATTTTAGAATATAATAAAAGTTTAAATAATTAATATGTTCCATATGCCCTAAGACCCTCAATTTCCTCCCTATTGAAATCAAACTAACTTATCTGATCGTTTTTGTAATCATTTAAATATATTATGTATTCGTAAAAAATATGGTAGGACTCACTACGTGATTCTTGACCAATAATATAAAATTTAAATATATATATATATTATAATCAACAAACAAAATGTATGATGGACAATCTAAAATAATCAATAACGGTGATTGAGAGTAACTCATGATGCACTTGAACATCCTACATGGTGAGGTCAGGGTTCAAATCCCAAATAGCTGCAAAAAGAATAGATATCACAAAGTTATTTGAAATAGATTTGTATCTTCTTTCATTGCAAAAATGGCAGTATACTAGAGTGCCGATAACGGACGGGTTGAGGTTCGAATCTAAGTTTGGCTTACTGAGGGTGATTTTCCAATAGATCTTATATTCTTCCTCCACACAAATTCGGATGCACTTCCTATAAATATAAGCTTAATAATCCCTAAATTCACTAGCGTAATTAGTACGTAAGCGCTAAATTCAAACGAGTAGTAGGACTTGGTGCTAATGAAATGTTGGTGTATTTTATTCAAGATGACCTAGCTAACTATAATCATTAAGTTAAATTGTTAATAGTCTTTTAGCCAACTTCAGTGGCCCAGAAACTGGGTTTCCCGAAGGGGTGTCTGGGAATCCATGAGACGATTATGAGTAGTAGCAGAAAAACACTATTTATGCATATAAATTTGTATGCTCAAAATTCATAAATATCCATACCATTCACAGAATATCCAGTTTAATAAAGAGAATAAAAATGAAACAACTTTTTAGCGTTATTAAAATATAATTTTTTATTAAAGAGTGGACAAGTAACGGTACATTTTGAAGTTAAATAATATTATTTTTACCAGGCAAAATATGTACTATAAATTAAATAAATAAATAAATTTTGTTTTACATAAGCTTACTTCTCAAATATACTTAGTTTTTAGTTAAAGAATGAAAACTTGTAATATAGGGTTAGATGGAAAGGGTATGTGACATGAACCCATAAGAATTCCTCATTATGTTTCGAAACTTTTATAGTGCCCCGTGTGATAAAATAGTTTGAGAACTATTCGTACAAGTCATCTCTCTCATGTTAGCTGGGCTGTTGATGACAAGGATATTGGGATTCAAATACCAGTAGGAGATTGGGTGGTATACTGAGGATGGTTTTTCTTAAATGGTCTCCCAAATTCAGTTAGATTACCTCTAAAATACTTCCTTCCTCATCCTTAGCTCATTAGAGTAATTATCATGTAAGCGTACCTAAACAGGTGATGAGACATGGTGAAAAAACCTTTGAAGAAAAGTAATAGACCCAATAAAATAAATACCAAAAAATAATTAGTGGAAAATTGGTATCATCAGTACTTTTTGCATTTTATTAAAGATACGTGCAATACGAGGGTTTTTTGGTGAGCTAATATATTGGAACGTGGTGATTAGGTGAGTAGGCAAGTTATAATAACTCAACCTTCCCTTGAAGAATGTGTGAACAGCTAATTTGGGGGTATAACCATTTTTTTTGAGACGCAAAATAAACATAAACCTAGTAAAGTCTTGTTTGCAGCTGATGGGATGGTCAGGGTTCATGTTTGTTGAGGGTGGTTTTTCTAAAGTATTATAAAATATAGTGGTAGTATTGTTTATTTGTTTCCTTTATAATTCCTACTTCTTTAGGGAAACTAATTGCGGATATTCCGGGGGAATATACGATGCAACATATTTAAAAAATAAGCCCTCCCCCGCAGCTATATAGATTAAATTTAAGTCTTATCCAGTCAGGTTTGTCAGTGAAGGGGAGTTTGATGTTCGAATTATTGCTGAGTGTAGAGATAAAGTTTTATTTACTAAACTGTTTATTATTCTCCTTCCATGTGAAGGCAGTTAAATTTTTTTTATAAAATTCTACATACCCCATCCTTATCCCATTAGGGTGATTAAGTAAGGGTACTAAAACATGGAGCATAGATTAACAAAATTAGATATTCAGGTAATACATCACCTCTAGTTTATCCATCTGGGATTCAATATCTGTACTCCCAAATGAAATACTAAAATAAGTGTACATTTTTAACCCGAGTTGACGTCAGCGAGCTTCGTAATCTAATTTAGGTTCTACCGATTGTCATAAGAAGTAGCTTCTAATCTACTCCTATCCTCCTTATGTTAGATAATTTATTAACTTAATTGAAGCTAACTGATTTTCAGATGATATGGAAAATATCGCATTAAGAGGTAAATATTTTTGTAGTTTTTAAAACAAAACACTTTAAATGACAAAAAATAACTCATTAAGTAGATGCGTTTACGTTAATTTCCTACACAAAATGATCCCAATATTAATTTTATAGCTCTACGACTCTGAATATTAATGTTTACCTTTATTTAAAATTCAACTAAATAAAAGTAACAACCATAGAAGGCGGAGTACGATTTTCCGTTTATAAAATACCAAGATATTTTTTTCTGAACCAACATTATAACATTTTAATATATCATTGTCGGTATATTATCACAAGGGACAGCTAAAAATCAAATGATTTTATGTATAAATCCGCGAAAGAAGATCTAGTATTTCTTCCAGCTATTAGATAGGTTCCATCTAAAATAATTGGAGTGTATTCGAGTCACTACACGACACCTAACTCAGGTGATCTTAACGTCACGATGTGACCTTAGACCGGTATAAACAACCCCCTTCGTTGCCTTCCCAAAAAAACACCGAGTGTTTGCACTTTCTTGCGGGAGGAACGTGGTTTCAAGAAATAAAACCGGCACACACGTAAATAATATCATCGGGACACCAAGAAAAACAAACATAATCACACACTCTACTGGCCTTTTAGGTAAATATCTCTTTTACCAGTTCACCCGATGGTGAAAGGAGAAATCCATTTCTCAGAGTCAGAATAACGTGAGAAATTCTTTTTTTCTCAACGAATGTCACGTGTTTTAGGCCTATTTTAGATTAGAGTTGTTGACGTCTAACCATAAGTGCAGCCATACCAACATTATTTCTCACAATATGTCACGAATTTAATGTCATACAGTTATTTATTTTGCTGTCCAGTGACTATTGTCAACAATTTATAGAATTCGAACAAATATTATTATCATTGTAAATCCCCACTAAAGACCAAAATGTATGAATGTAAAATTGGGTTATTTTTATTCTCTCTAGTAAATAAAATTTATATTCGCTGATCATATTTACTTTTTTCTTTAATTAATTTATGTTCGCTATAAGTCAACAAACTGGCATTTAGGCCAACCAAGTTGTGTCAATCATTTGTCTCGGATCATACACAAATATAAGCATAAAATTAGTTTTATATTTGAAAATAAACTCAAACACATATATATTAAAGATTAACCAATTTACTTGAATACACAAATTAATTAAATCCTCCTATTATCATTAAATATATTTACAAAATCTGTCGATTTTCAAATAAATCAATAGAGTTGTATTGAAAATATTGCAGCTTTCAATATTTAAGTATCATTTTGAAATTAAACCTAAATTTTTGTCAGTATTAATTGTAACTTAAATAATTTATCCCTAAATGTAAGGCTAAATTAACACATGGATGATAAACTAATACAATTAAAAACATAACAAAAAATATAACACCCAATTAAATATACATAAGAATCAACATATGAGTAGCAGGATACATAACTTCACGAACATTTAATCAATCCAATAACAACAAAGATTCAAATAATTTCTCCAAACTCGTAGTAGATGGTTCTTTATTCACTGTAAATCACAGATAGAATATCAAACCTAGGGATATTATTAAATCAAATATATTCTAATTGATCTGAGGTAAATGTTGATAAATAATATTTTGATAGCTGGTATTATCTCTCAGATAGCTCGTGCCCTTATTTATATAATAATCTAGAACCAGGTTTAAAGAATCAATGAGTCTTTCTATACTCACATCACCCATTCCAGTGGTCACGTGTTCAAATATATCAATCACACTATATCCTTGATTGCTGATGATCGGGATGGCGAGGCTTGAACATCTGCAGGCTGCTCCGAGGGTGATTTTTAACATGTAATTCATAAATGTATTGTATCGCTTTCCACGGGAATAAGGTTGGATTGGTTCAAATTACTTTACTTACTTATATCTGAGTGATTAACTCTATAAATTGATAGCCCTTATAGATAAGTATATTCTAATAAATTTAAGCCGCATCGGTGGCGTTGTTGGCTAACGCACTAGTTTAGTGTCGAGCTAGACTGCCGAGGACGGGATGATCAAGTTTCTTATCTCCGTTGGGTGAACTTGGGGTGGTTCATCCTAAAAGGTTTTCCACTCTCCCTCCCCGTAAATGCGGGTTCATTTCCTCTAAAACTTAAACTTCCCAATTCATAATCCATTAGCGTAATTAGTACCTAGAGTATAACCCGAACAGCTAGTAAGACGTGGTGCAAAATCATACATTTAGACTCCACTAGGAAATTTAATAATTAAGAGCAGTGGAACAATTTACTATATCTAAAAAAAATATTACAAATTGATATTTATTAGTAAAAAAAATCACTATTTATAATTTTTCTTTTATTTAAAGGGAAAATCTGCAGAAAAATACTTTTACATGAACTTTTATTAGAATGAGAATGCAAATCTAATCTCCAGTTTAACATAATTATTGGGCCATTTTAATGAGAGGAGGCAGGCCCTCAAGTTTGTTAGTTATAATAATTATATAAAATGGCGCATCATATGGAGTAGATTTGTTTGGATACATATAATAAAAAATAACTATATTTATTGGCTAGTCATCATAAAACTTTAAATATATAATAATTGATATAATTATATTTTATTAAATATGTATGATATTTATACTATGTAATTCTCAATCGGTTTTAATAAGGAGAAAACATCAAGAGTCTAACTGTTATACTTTCCTAAACTCATTTAAAAATAAAGTTTGGTATTTCCTGTCTTAAAGAAAAAGTTTACTTTTAATTTATTGATAACTGTTCCGCTTGAAAAGGTACGCCCTATTAAAGTAGGTTTGTAGAGAGCTGTTAGATGTTATCTGAGATTTTCATGAACAATAAATTGCTTTGAAGGGTGGCGAAAAATAGCAGAAATCTTCTCGAAAGTCCCGATATAAATGGTGGCATGATAAGATAAAATATGGGAGCTAAATTATTTAAATGTATTAAACTAACGTTTTGTTATGTTTGTTTAATATTCTTCCCTTTTTACAGAGTGTGAGAGAACCTATACAAAATAATTTGAAACAAATAATAAGATTGTTTGTTGTTATTAAAAAATATTTATTTAAAAAACATATAAAATCATGTAATGTACTCGTATATTCTATGTGATGAATATGGTAATACAATTTAAATAGTTTAATAATTATTTTAATAGTTTTTATGAGCACATTTCTAATTACATGTTTATAAGAATAATTTTTTGTTGAAAAATGATTTGGTAAATTCTGATATTTATAATATAATTAATGATAAAGAATAACCACTCTAAATATGAAAGCAAATAGAATATATAAACTGTATTTTAAGTTATTCACCACGGGCTTTGCAAATGATAATCACAAATAAATCTTAGCGAATACCTATCTAGGATTATCTATTTGATATGCTATAAATAGGATAAAAGGTTTCAATCTTTGATATCAAATATAAAAAATCCATTAATCTCGTGTCCAACCACAAACAAATAAATGGTTTGGGTCACCGCACAGACATTCCCTCACTTTAATCTTAAAATAAAGACATTTACTAAAAACAATTAATATTTGTGAAACAAAATAATATGCATTATTGCATAAACACTCCACCAAAGAGCATAAGAAAATAATATACAATATTACCGAAACATTTAGTAATAAGGAGTGTCTCTATCCACCACAGAGCATAACAATCAAATAGCCTAAATATTTCAAAGTACGCCATAAATATATATTTGATCATAGATCAGAAACTATTAGTTATATAAAAATATTATTCAAACAAAAGAGCTATATATTGTATAGTAGGTACCACATCTTTCCGATGATAAGTCATTTCGTAACTCAAATTAGACACAGAAAAATAATCAAAATTGAATATGATGGCATATTTAGTGTATCCTACGAAAATCGCCATTGGGGTTTAATCCTAAAAAAGTATAGTTACAAAATGTTATATAAATGGTTGAAATGGATTTTGAGAAAAAAAATCTATTTTTTCTAGCAGTAAAATACCCTTAATTTTTTGTTTAGTTTTCTAATTCCAAAAACTCCTCTGGGGAAACTTATAAAAACACTTGATACCAAGTTTTATCCTAATCGGAAAAATATTTTCTGTTTTAGTTAGTGATACAGATATTTTGGATGATCACAACACTTCTCTTCGAGGAGTCGAGAGAAAGTAAACACCCCACACAAAGAAAAATAAATGTATTATATAAGAAATATAATTATTCATTGGACAAGAGGTTTTAAATTTGTAAAAACCCAACTTTTTCTGATTTAATTGAGAGTACTTTACTGCTTAGTTTTGTATGGGTATTTCCATCATCATATTACTGAAAGCATTAAATAAGATATTAGATGCAGTTTATATTATTCAAATTCCTCCATTTGGACTTGCAGCATCAATGAATATCAGGGAACCTGGGAGCGGTGTTGCTGGCTGACAAAAGTCCTTAGATGCATGGAGATTAACATACAGGGATTAAATTGATGTATTAAGAAACACCTTTCTAGTATCTTCTCTAACTCAATATATGGTTATCAATTACTGAAAAACTAGTTTAAAGACAGCATAGAGTTTTGTATTATGTAGAAATTCAATCAATAATATGCGATCGAATAACTAAGGATATTAAAATGAATAGATAAATAAAATTTGTTGTTATCTTAAGATACCAAAATGTGTATTTCACTAAAATTATAGCAATAAGATATTACCTTTTCTTTTAAGACCTTGTGTTTCTTTCCTCTAATATTAATAGATCTTAGTATGTGTCTAAAATTAAGTTGAAAAATCAAATTCAATGTGTATATAAGTGAAAATTTACTCGAACCTTAAGAACTAGTAAGCAACTATATATTTCAAGTCCATTAGGTGTCAAATATTTCACTTTCATCTTATCTTGATTTTTTATTAATACGAGATATTTAAAATACATGTATTTGCCCAAATGTATTGCTTGGTATCAATATTGAGTGAAATAAAACTTAAAAGAGAATCTCATCTCGTGACAAGAACTCTACAACATCCATCCTGAGACCATCTACCCAGGGATCCTAAATTCTCTTCTTTCCCCATCTCTCTCTCTCACCTCCCTTTCTCCTAGTATGTTTTTAACGCCTCGTATTGCATTCCCATCACCAGATGATAAAATAACCCCTCCCCCTCCTCCAATTCCTCACTCTTTTCCTACCCCTTTAAAAGACATCTTTCACTTGTCAGTCAAATCACTTGTCTTGACAGCAAGCAACATCTCTCTGACTAATTGTCGCATTTATAGCACGGGCCGACATGTGTGCGTGTTGAGGCCACATGTGTGTCATATGTATGAATCTCGCGAGATAAAAGGGAATATCTGCCTATATACTACGTTCAATCTTCTTAATTCCATTAAAAAGGCTTATATTTGGTATTCTTGTGTCAGTGTATTTTCCCGAAGTATAGCGTAAGAAAAAAAATGTTTGATTTTTAACCAAAGCTTATCACAAATATGGGAGTTTCCAAAAATACATTTCCAATTTACGTTTAAAATTATACTCAGGCAAAATATTCGGGTCTAAGAAATGCTTAAATTTCTAACAATAAAAAATATTATTTAATGTAGTAAGGAGGAGAACGATGCAATTTAGTGTAGGTGTAGCAGAGTGTATGCACAGCAAGAATGATAAATATGCCATGTATAATTATATATATTAGTATAGGCTTGGCTGTATATATATATATATAAGTAAAATATTATGTATAAAATAATTTGTAATATAATATATAATATTATACATGATATTATGTATATAATATTATATCATATATATAATATAATAGATGAAAATATTTAACATGTTGAAAAAAATATTTTTAATCACAATGGTTATTTATTGGATGAGGGGAAGGGCTTGGAAGAAATGCCCTCACACTCGCATGGAGAAAGGATGGAAAAATTACCTCTAGTGAGCCCAGATCAGAGCCTAACTCTTTCCTCCCCGTCGATAGTGACTAAGTGTCCATTTGTGTCCAAGGTTTTGGAGTCCTCGGCCATCACTTCAGGTATACTTCTTATGTAATTTCTTGTATAGTTTTCAATGCATGAAGTGAATATAGATAATAATATAAGTCGTCGGTTCAAACAAGGCAACTCCTTTACTTGATTGCCTTCAAAATGTAATCTTTCCCGTGCGTTTGAATCACCGTATGTCACATATGTTACAAATACCAATGTGCGCGTGCTTGTAAATCATGTGACACAAACAGTGACATGGAAACAATCCCGCCTTGTCAACTTCTTCTGTGGACCACATGGTAAGAAACGTGCTCGCTTCTTAGAACTGGGGAAGGCTAAATAAATGGCGCTGTTTATCCTAAGATATACTTTGAAGTTCGTTTAGGAGCTGATGTTGTTTTACTGGGGCTATTTAACGTGAGCTTTCTAAATTTTATGACAAAAGCAATTGATGAATTAAAAGTTAGCTTGATCATATGAATAAATAACACCACTTGGTTAAGCATAATAAAAGACACATAAGGCTAACTTCGCCAAATATAAAAAATACATACAATAAATAAAACGAATAAATAAACATTATAGCTTGGGACCAATTTTCATAAAACGGGCTACCTTAACTTAACTTAGAGCTATAAAAGTTATCAGAACTATTTTCACGTATTTATATGTCAAGTAATGTATTCTGCAGCTGTCACCTTTGATGTGTATTATCAAGAACTATATTTAGGCCTTTACATAAGTTTCTTAGGTATTTAACTTGCACTTTCTGAGCCGACTGATCATTGTATATCATCACATTAGAATTTCTACGAGCGATAGCAAAGGAGTACCAATTTTGCCAAGAAATGTATTTTCACACAAACTCCAGGGCTCTTAATTATTATACATGCCACAGTTGGCATGGAGCTGACAGCTCAACTTCCCCTCTGAAGGAAGTTGTGCTACAGAATTTTATCTTTCAAGAAATATCCATCAGCCCGGGATGGGTTTGAACCCATGATAATCTGGTCCTGAAGCGAGAATCTTACCCTAAAACCACTGACGTAAAAACCAATATTTATAATTATATTATAGTATATAGTATTAAAGTAGTATATATTATTATATTATTAATATTATAGTATATATAATATTATAGTAGCATTATATCAATGTTGATCACAAGAAAAGTTTGTATTTTCTCTGAAACTACTTCTATGAAAATCAGTGGCATCGGTGATATTGTGAATGAAATGTGAGACTTTTCTAGTTATTTTTCTGGTGAGGAAGAAGTCAGGGGTTAAATCCCGACTGGGATTATGGAGAAATGTTTTATGCAAAATGTTTCTCCACTCTTTATTCATACTGATGCTGGTACATTTCTTCTAAAGAATGCCTTCTTCATTCCATACCTTTAACTGTAAATACATTTGGATAGGACGCGGTAAAATAAATCTCAATCTATTCAATGGTAAAATTTGTGACCGTGTCAAATATAGAAACCGGATCTTATCTAATTAAACAAACACGATATCAACTGGAGTTAAGGCGTTGAACCCTTTGAATATAACTATAGGCAATGAGTTACAACCCTCTTAAATGTTAAAGGCATGACCCCTGTATGTTTCTTTACATATCGCCTCCTGACTAATTTCGAATGTAGTCTACTGTTTGTTTAAACAGGGGCAAATAAGGGAGTCATAAAAGCAATGTAATACATGGAACTTTAATGGTATGTTAGAGTCCACCAACTATAGGGTGTCACATAATTTATTCATCATCATTTGCCATGTTATTATATGAGTTAAAATCACACAATACACGTTTGAGATACATCATTTGACAAACAAATACTTTCATTTCGATACTATGAGCTCAGAACACACCTATATTTAGCAAAAATCCTCTCTTTATTTGGTTTTGAAGTATTAGATGCCATCATATCCACGTGAAACAGGGTGTAGAAGTCCCATGGGACCGTCATACCAATATTGAAAAGGGAGTTTTGATGTCACACAAGGGTGAGGTTAAACGAAGTTGTCAAGGGGGTGAAGTCAGGGAGCTATTGGGAGGGGGAGGTCGCAACCCTTTTTTCCAAATGACTCAGCGTTAATCAGGAGGCATTCCCTTTACCCCCTCATACGAACCACACTGAAAATATATATCCTTTTCCTCACTCTTTCTCAATTCGGTAAAAGAAAAATTCTACATCCTCTTTGATGCTTCCGTCTGTAGGGAGACATGGTTCTTCCCGGATAGGCGATCAATGCCCCATGGAAGGGGGTGAGGCTAGGTTGATTGAAAATAGCATCGCAATTAATATGAGGACACGCTATCCCCCTCATACCTCTCTTATCTTGGCTATTTGAGGGGGAATCGGTGATGTCAAAGTGGGTTGGTATTTTAGACGGCCCATTAGTTTATGTCTACAAACCATGTGAGTTTGTTTAAATAAATCTATCAAAGCTGGTTCATTTCAAAGAAACAAAACTTTACAGCTATAGGATTTGGTTATTTAATTTAATTTGGGTTTATAAACGTGCTAATTTAAAAACAAAGGGTTATATTAAAATAATACTAACAATCTAAATTTAATCTTGAGTGGCATACTTAAAACTGAAATCTTTTAATTTAGAGCTGTCTGGCCCATAAAAAGAACCCATACAAAGGCACTGTAATATTTTATGTACTGTCTAACGCCTAACCAGGTTCCTATAGACTGGCAGTAAGGCCTTACCACTCCATCAAGGGGATGACACCTATTTTGAACTAAGAAACGTGGTCAATAATATAACATTGAAATTTCCCCTAGCGGAGATCTGTAAATAGCGGACCCCTCTTTATTTTTATAACGGAAAGTTTAAATTTCTCCGGAAAAATAACATTGACTTACGGTGAAACAGTTGTCCAGTAACGAATTTTTCAAAAAGGGACGTATACACTGCTAGAGAGGCATAATAATGCATACAAATATCTAAACAGTAGAAAATAAATTGAAAACACCAGTTCATATACACTGTACAGTATTTTACATTAGAAATTCTAGGAATGCCATTGTCTCACGTGATGTGTGAGCAGTCCTGCTTTCCCCCTATAGGGAAAATCTCTAAAATTTCAACTATTATAGCTAATATCCACAGTATATAAGTTCATATAGATAAAACCTTGTTCATATTTTTTCAAATAATGGAAATTTCTTAGTAACGAACATATTTTTGATCCCCAAAGGTGTCCGTTACTAAGAGATTTCACCATATATAATTTGTATTACTCAGTGAATGTATGTCATATAAGGGTTCCCAGTGCTATTGAAAGGTGGCTGATGTATCTTAAAGACTTGAGTTGTAGATATGCACAATATAGTAACTTTTATTATTTGACAAAGAATCACTTATTACCTATACTACTAATTTGAAGACGAACCACTCAAATTAAACTATTAAAACAGGTAACTAAGAAATCTTTTTTTCTTTCTCTTTGAATTCCAAGTTGAAATGTGCAATGTAATTTCTCATTCGGTTTGAATTTGATATTTTTTCTTGGTAACCATGCCAGACAGAAAATAACTTATAAATATATTCAATATTACATTATATCCATAAAGAATAACAGTTATTCGTATGGATTAAGACGTAAGTCCCAGAGATTGAAACTATACATAAAAATACATCTTAGTTGCACATTTAAAGGTTTCTTTAGATACGTAAGCCAAGTTTCAACTTTCTGGGTCTTGGTTTTGGAGTTTTAGCCTCTACAAATAAACATATCTAGATTTTATTTTACCAAATGGTGTATGATCCAAATGTGGGCTCAATCGAACAGGTGTACCTAATAAAGGATAATATGCCTTAGTATACTAGTATTATGATATGAAGGAACATTTATAAAACACAAACATTAATATAATTTTACTTTATTGTTAGTATTATTTTATAGGTATTAATATTAACTACCAAAAATAGCAACTGCAGGTAACAAAATCTTACTTATAAATATGTAGACATAGTTTTATAAACTTGTATAACTGCCAAGAATGCTTCTTTTATCTAAATAGGACTCTAACTCATCGAATGCCATAGGTCAGACGTCTCAAAACTAAAGCTATGGTCCGAACTACCATATATTTCTCATTTGTTATATAGTTTTATAGATTTTTTGTAAAAGCAACTTGAATCTATACACTAATAGAGCTTCAATTCACACTGGAGGTGTTTTTAAACATGTGATCTGTCATTAGGTTAAGATCGCTGCAGAGTGTACTGAGATATTTTCCTAAATATTTTTTTCACTCTCCCTATATGCAACTGTGTGTACATTTACTCTAAATTAAATATTTACTATCCCTCTACCATATTAACATAGCTAAGATATTTGCGTAAAGCTTTAACAGATAGTGGGACATTAAAATAATAACAATAATCAGCTTACATATTTATTTTCCAGGAACTTTGTATCATTATAACATACTGGTGTAAATGTCACCTAACAAATCTTTCCTTACCTTCTTAAATTTACGAAACGCTAATACTCCATACAAAATTCAAGGGAATTCTAGCCCTAATGATGGCTTAATGTATTTCTTTCTTGCCTGGAATATTTATTCACTAAGTGAAATAAGAAATATCGTCATCTTACTGGAGGTGTTTTTAAACATGTGATCTGTCATAAGGTTAAAACGCTGCAGAGTGTAATGAGATATTTTCCTAAATATTTTTTCACTCTCCCTATATGCACATTTACTCTAAATTAAATATTTACTATCCCTCTACCATATTAAAATAGCTAATATATTTGCGTATAGCCTTAACGGATAGTGGGACATTAAAATAATAACAATAATCAGCTTACATATTTATTTTCCAGGAACTTATTTGTATCATTATAACATACTGGTGTAAATGTCACCTAACAAATCTTTCCTTACCTTCTTAAATTTACGAAACGCTAATATTCCATACAAAATTCAAGGGAGTTAACTAGCCCTAATGATGGCTTAATGTATTTCTTTCTTGCCTGGAATATTTATTCACTAAGTGAAATAAGAAATATCGTCATCTTATTAAAACAAATCATTAAAAAAACCGCAACACCCTCATGTTTTAAAATAATTGAAGCAAGAAGGGGATTCCAGAGCTGTGTTTAATTAAAAGTCCGTAATACAACTGACATTACCATGTGGTTGGCGGAAACCCCCGACGACAAATAATGTGGCTTAATGACCGCCATTACAGCTGTAAAAGAAATATCTTCCTAAGAAAATATATCTGTCGCCTTGAAATTATAGGATTAAGAATTATTATCAGCACCCCAGGGTTGGACACAAGGATAGTGCGCGCGACTCCGAGTTGAAAAATTAGTTATTCGGCCCACAGACGTATTTGTTGTTGGTGATTTACACGTTTCGTTTTTAATCCCAGGAGGAGAAGCGATTTCAAGTTAATTTATATCAAACTTATTCTTCTCCTCTTGGACTGTGGATGAACTATTTTAGGACCCGTATCAATAATCAAATGGTCTAGTGCGTCACACTCATCCTTGACTGGATTGCAGGTGTTGGGGAGATTTAGGTTCGAATCTTGGTCAGGTGTACTGAGCCTGGTTTTTCTTAAATGGAATACCACTCTCTTTCCCCAAAAATGTTGGTACTTTTTTTAAAAAAATTCTATCTTCCCATTCCTACACCAGTAGAGTATTTAGTATATGTGTATAGCTCGAACCGGTACACAGATGAATAGGAAAAATATACAAATTACTTTTATTTTGTATCGTATATAGGAAATATCTATACAAGAGACTACTAAGTCTTCTACTAATACCACTACGACTATTTAACTGTATAATAGTATTAATGATAACAGTATTTAAAAATCATCAACAGGAATTTGTAGGATAAATAAAGTTACAAATGCATAACCACATAAAAAATAATGTTTGGAAATCTATACTCAGTACATAAGGAAGGGATTTCAATATTGGCCTTTTCGTCAACGAAGAGCAAGTTCAATTTGAGTTTAAAATTTTAATACACATGGATACAAAAGTTGGTATCACACTCCTTAAAAAAAACTAATTCAACCTAGGACAATAATAACTAATGCCAACAAGCGTATAAGCCGAACGGGTAGTAAGACGCGGTGATAAAAACAAACGAATACCAAACACCCACCACTAAAATGAATATTGTACTGTCCGGGTTTAAACCATGACCCACTTGACCTATAAGGATCCACTCAGCTGTGGGGGTAGACTAGCATACTCGAAGAAGTCAATTTGTCGTTCTGTCATTCTTATTTAATGCATTCACTTATTTTTGTATCTCCCACCCTTTCTCAGTCCCCCATTCATAAATCTTAGTTTGTACATAAACAAAATGGGTATGAATGGGGACATTTACTTAGTGTTTGAGGATTCTTTGCGTTATGTGTCAGAAAGTTCGCCTCTTCGCATCAGCTGTTCTTTTAAGATAAAAGGAAAAGTATAGGGCAGATAAGTATCAAACAGGGTTTTACAAAACTAAAGCTAAGAATTGAAGTAAGAGATTGATAAAATACATTTTTTTAAACATGCAACGTCATTACTTAACTTTTCCTTATTTTTTTTTGTTGAAACACATTTTTTGTATATATTTTTTTTCTTTAGAAAAGGAGCCTGTGAAGATAAGGGGTCCTGATGGTAGAAGTTTTCACATTAGTATATGTCTTATGAGACTACAGCTCTGACGATTCAAAACAACAAAAATAAACCTAAGATAAAAAAGATTCTTCTGTTGTGACCATAACAGCAAAGAGATGCATTTGTTTAAGTAAGTATTACTCTTGTTTCCTGCACCCGTTAGATTAATAAATAAACTGCGGCAATTGATGTAAAACCTAATTGAAAGCTAGTTTTTTTTTATGCGGTGAAATTAACGTGCACTTCTGAACCAACAGATTAAATCAGCACATGACTTAATAACTAACTTAAATCTAGAACAGACTCAACACTCAGCCCGTGGTTTTTAATTGATCACTGTGAAAGGGGAAAGCCACATTTCATCAATGATAAGTTTTTCGGCCATACCGGGAAATGAATTCGGTTATCTGAAGCACTGTGACCAGACATTCCAACAAGTGGCTAGCGAAAGTTATCTAGTTTTACATTTTTTTGAAAATAAATAATAATTTAAATTGATACCACTCGAAATTAAAAGTCATTATTGTTATCTTTCATCTTCATTTTGAAGTAAACTTTATTTTTAAATACGAGTAAGAAACAACTTTTATTAAAAATATCGAGAAACGTCGGAACGTCTGTAGTGAATCTCAACTGTCCACAAGGTGGTCCCCTTAATAATATAGGCATTTATATGATAAGGTCAAGGGAAGTAGTTTATATCCCCCCAAAATCAGTGATACTTATATATTGAATATAGCATCCTATACTGCGGGATCCCCGGTGCAGCTTATTTGCTATTTTTATTTATTTTATGTATTTAACGTGCACGTTCTGAAACATTGATTATATTAACACACGAGGATTTTCTATGAGCGAGAGCGAAAGAGCCTATCAATTTTATCAGGAAAAGTATGTTCACAAAACTGTCATGGTTCTCTTATCTTCCACAATTGACATGGAACCAACTGCTTCGCTTCCACTACAAAGGAAGTTGGGATACTGATTTTTATCGTTCAAGAAAAATCAGTGAGCACTAGCTGGGTTCAAACTCATAAACATTTGAATTCTTAGGAGAGAACTTTACTACAATACCACCGAGGTTAGCCAGTGCTGTATAAGGTGATGCAATATATAAATACTGGTTACCTTCTTAACAATAACGTTGCTTTAAATTATTATTACTATTATTATAGGCACCGCATCTTACTACCCGTTCGGGTTGTACGCACTTACGCTAATGTGTAGTGTTAGCGTGATTGTGAGATGAAATGGAGGACCTACAGTTTAACGTGTAATCCGAACCACGGTGGAGGCCTGGCATTCCACACATTCACAAGTTTTGATTAATACACGTCTTGTCAGAGGTGAAGGAAAAGTTTGGCAATCAGATAAATCTGTGCCAGGACCGAGGATTGAACCCCGTACCCCAGCACAGAAGTCTGACACCTTACCCCTAGACCACCAGGTCACCGTTGCTTTAAAGTTAAAAATGTTGGCATGACATTAATTTTGGCAAACCCTGATTAAAA
This sequence comes from Timema californicum, assembly GCA_902141385.1. Taxonomy (NCBI): domain Eukaryota; kingdom Metazoa; phylum Arthropoda; class Insecta; order Phasmatodea; family Timematidae; genus Timema; species Timema californicum. The sequence continues at coordinate 343,872 of CABFOW010000024.1, forward strand.
GGAAGAATGAGGGCTAAGAGTTTTCAAGTAAACCAGACCGACATTTCTGATGAGAATGCATTAAGGGGGTTGGTTGACTTGGGGTGTAGCTGTGGTTGATGTAGCAATTAGTCATTTATGAGCAGTGTAATTACGCATGAAAAGATAAATAGCCATGTAATGGCTCAAAGGAATGATAGAGGTAGGGGGATGTAAATGGAGGGGTGAAGACATCTTGTGAGGGAAATTTTAAGACGTTCGTTGAGTCACGCATTATTTTGTCTTATTTATTGAGACACCATCTCAAAATTAATAAAATTATTTTTCTAGTTAAAATATGATTTTTTAATTCTTATTAGCCTAATTAGAGCTACGTGAATATAATTAAACTTGAACATTATTTTAAGTATATTTTAATTTTTTGTGCTAATTTTTTCGTGTCAAATTTTTTTTACACTTTTTTTTATCAAATTGGGAATTCCTTATCTGGGTAATATAATCATTTATATCAAATTAGTATAGAATAAACTCACTATTGATGAACTTATGGAATACCCGGTTTATAGTGGGTCTGGTCAAAATTGGGTTAAATTAATTTACTATTATTTGGAATATTTAACGGGAACTTGCCGAACCGATTGTATATATTAGCATAAAACCAATAACCTATTCTAATAGAAACAACATATTATCCTTTCTTCAGTTGGTAAATTTAGAGCTTTGAAAAGTATGGATTCAATTAAATAGATGATATTATTTTATATCATCGAACAAGGAATCCTCAGTTTATTAGAGAGAAACGATACTAATTTGCTAATGTACCATATCTTAAATTAATAATGCTTTTAAATAAATCTTTATTAAGATTTATTTTCATATTGTGATGCCTTATTAAGAAATCTAATTTTTTTTTAAATTATATTTTTAATTTTTTGTTTAACATAAAGGTCATATTTTTTATTTAATTGCTTTACTCATTCCCTCCACGATAAGCTTATAAACAACCTCCAAATTATACCTTACTAATTAGTACGGTGGAATCCGGTTACCTGTTAATCGGCGCAGCCATTTTTGGGACAAAATTTTGAGAACAGAAACAAAACAAATACTAAGCCTGATTCCCCCCCCTTATTTAGGCCAGTTTACCACTTAAGTGGGGTGTTTAAGGTAGCGATTGAACAAAAAACTATGTGCATATGGTGCGAATGATATAAACTAGCCCATTCCATTCTGATCTCGGTAGGTGTCGTCCTGTATTTTGTATAGCGCTGAACTTGAGTTGTATTGATTATAGAACAGCCTATATGCCAGGGTACACTTTATATTTTATTTCAAAGCAAGAACCCTGATTAATGTGCAACCTTTGCTAGACACAGTAATTATTTTGACTATCTTAATTTTACATATGTACATTATATATTTGTTTGCTTTTAAATTTATTTATTTAAAAATAAATATCTGTACCAATAAATAATTAAATACTTTATGCGTTCTTTAAAATCTACTCTTAGTTTATTCACAATTTTTGCTCTGTTTTTATGTGATTTTCAGCTCATTAGTTAAATTTCACTTGATTGGGGCAGCCACATAATTGAGCCAAAGTAACCTAGTCCCGATTTGTCCATATTAACAGAAATCCACTGAATAATTAAAAGAAAATAGTACGATTAGTAAGATCCGGTCCTATTAAATACACCAATAAAAAAACCATAAATGTTGTGATATTTTTTTTTCTAAATTACCACAGTGTCTCCCTCAATGCAAATACAGATACAGACAGCTCTTCTAAAACTTTTTCTTGGTCAACCCTATCCTATTAATGTGGGTATATTGATAGCAAGGAAATTGGAAGATGGTCACCCTATACATGTATTCACCCCAAGCTCCCATCTAGCATGCTTCTAGCCATTATTCTCTTTGTACTCGGGCACCCCTTACCCTATTTCTCCTTCCTCGGGAGTACTTGCAGCTTTGAAAAAACAATCAAGGTTAGTATGTCAGTAAAACACATATACACTTGACTATTGATCGCACAACGACTTTATATAGTATCCCATTTAAAAAAAGACTTAATGTATACAAAGATGCCTGTGCTTTCTGATGTTTGCACGTGAATCGCATTTTACGTCACACTGTCCTCTTCTTGGAATTGGGAAGGAAAATCATGTAACGGGTCAAAAATGACTATCAAGCAGTTTGACTCGTACAATCGAACAAACCTTCAGATTGGTAGAAATCTATCATAACTAGTTCTAATATGTTCCTATCATATGTGGCAGCGATAGAAATGAGCGAGAGATCGTTTGAGGCAAGGCCAGCTGGACAGCAAGCGCGCAGAGTCCAGTGGCGCTGTATGGAACCAGCCACCCCCCTCCTCCCCCTTAATTAATATTATTATTATTATTAGCACCGCGTCTTACTACCCGTTCGGGTTATACGCACTTACGCTAATGTGTAATGGTAGGGTGATTGTGAGATGAAATGGAGGACCTACAGTTTAACATGGAATCCGAACCACGGTGGAGNTATTATTAGCACCGCGTCTTACTACCCGTTCGGGTTATACGCACTTACGCTAATGTGTAATGGTAGGGTGATTGTGAGATGAAATGGAGGACCTACAGCTTAACGTGGAATCCGAACCACGGTGGAGGCCTGGCATTCCTAACATTCACAAGATGTCTTGTCAGAGGTGAAGGAAGGGTTTGGTAATCAGATAAATCTTTGCCGGGACCGAGGATTGAACCACGGCCGCCAGCATAGAAGTCTGACACCTTACCCCTAAACCGCCAGGTCACCTACCCCCCTTAATGTACTTGGATTAGGTGAACTGGTGGTCTAAGGGTAAGGTGTCAGACTTCTGTTCTAGGAGTACGGGGTTCAATCCTTGGCCCAGGTACAGATTCATCTTATTGCCAAACTATTCCTTCACCTCTGACAAGACGTGTATTAAATCACAACTTGTGAATGTGAGGAATGCCAGATCTCCACCGTGTTTCGGATCCCACGTTATACTGTAGGTCCCCCATTTCATCTCACAATCACCCTACTATTACACATTAGCGTAAGCGCGTACAACCCGAACGGGTAGTAAGACACGTTGCTAATTAATCTAAACTACTCGAAATGATCACGGCCAATTCACCTAGACTCATTGGTATCTATACGAGCCGGTCCTTGGTTCACTTTACCTATATTGTAATCACCACTCGTCGTAAACACTGCTACCAGAGATACTCTCCTCGTTATGCTAGTCTTAAAGACAGTGATGATTGCGGAGCCCATTTCACTTCCTCGCCGCAGATCGAGCTATGGACTTTAGAATGAGTATCGAGACATAATTGATATTGTATTGTCACTGTGCCCTCAAGGCGTTTGCTTTTTCTATTACTGGAGCTGTAGAGTATTTAGTGTAAATTGTCCTTAAGACTAGGTTTTTTTGTAGGTAGCTCTTGACTGTTTCCCAATGCCCTTATAGCATGGTTGATCCTATGTAAATGTTCAAACGACTATGTTCACTGTAGGAAACTTTTATTTGTTTCCCTATGACACACCCTTATGGAATAATTGATTTAGTTGATCTATGTGCTCATTTATACTATGTCCGTATGACATGGAAGTGTGTCAGTTGTTCTGACATTTGCCTATGCCCATCAGGCACAGTTTATTATAGTGCGCAAGCGATCTATCCTTCTACGTCTATTAGACTAGGTCACAAATATTAGGGTCATGAACAGACGTCTTAGACTGTTTGACCATGGTGCGGCTATATAATAGAGTAGGATAAAACAATGGAAGTTATCAGGCTATCTTTTTTTTACGACCTAACTGAGTACCTTTTTCACACCCGTCATGTAGGTGTCTAAGTTTGTACTGATTTGAGGGACGCAACCTGTGGATGGGCTATTAGTTCTGAGGAGTGGCTAACGGGGTTATGTTTACTATTATTGTGGTGGATATAGACGTGTTCAAGCCGATCTCATTGGTGAGTAATTTTATTGTAGCCGTTCAAGGCTACTTAAAAGTGTATACTATTGATTGAAATGCCAGTACTATTTAGGAAAGTTTCGGTCATAGTAGTAATTGCTTCTAGATGCCTGGTAATTAGCCACTAAATAGATTTAAAGGATTGGTTTCTCTTCAAGGAACATATTTGACTATAATTTCTAACTCTTGCTAGTTAGCTAATGTTAATTTCTAACCTTGTAGCTCCTTAAAACTAGGACTAAGATTATGAGTGTATCTAGCTAGTGAATGTGATGTAATTTTGAAGTAAGCTAGACTGGCATAAAGAATAAATAAGCTATTCTTGTCGATATTGTTTCTAAGTTACAATAACAGTGTCATTTTCTATTATCCTGTTGGGAGTATTAGCTGCGGTCCTTTTTTAACGAGTTACGAATACCAGTGTTTATTACAGCAATGACCTAATTGTGCAGGTTGTAGAGTGTTCCCAGGTGCTTATCACCTGTTATTGAGGTGCTTCACACAAATACTCATCAATTTAACTATTTATAATAAATTATAATTTTCTAATTATAATCAATGGCTGGTTTGAATATTTACAACTTATATTTCATATGTACCCATTTTTCCTGTTTATTAATTAATCAACTCACTTTGTTAATCATGTATGTTACTCCTTTAATGTACATTATAACCTATTATGTATTAATTAAGTCGGATCCGCTCAACTGGGCGCTGGGACAACTGGGCGCCGGAAAACTAGTCACCAAAAGTAACCCCACTTTTTTCTTAGAAAAATCAATTTTTTCTAGCATAATGCAATGCACCATTTTTCTTTTTAATTAAAAATTGACGAGTAAAAGCAAAAAATGCACTATTTTACTATGCGCAACATAAAATTTTATTTAAAATGTTCTTTGTCTTGTATTATTGGATTGCAATGGTTAGGTTAGGTTAAGTTAAATTTATAAATATGAATTAATTACGTTTCCTATACTAAGATTTTTTCTAAACCACTCCAAAAATGACTAAATCACTTTTTAATTTTAATTGAAGAATATATAAAAAATAAGGTATTTTTTATATTCTAAAAAAGTGTATTGCATTATAACAGAAAAAAGTTTACTAAAGAAATAAAAATTGCTGTTTTTTAACGCCCAGCTGTTCTGGTGCCCAATTGGCTGGACCTGGTTGGTGGCGCCCAGTTGTCCTAGACCGTGGGATATACTCATTATACTAATTGAATCCAGATGGAGACATAATTTTAAAAAAACGTGGATAAAGAGTAATAATAAAATTATGGAAAAATGACTTCACTCATGCAGCGGGGATGTAAGCACGGAGCTCCCGGTCAAAATCAAATAATATTAGTTGAGTTTGACATTTAGCATACGTGACTAAAATTGCGGGTTTTTATTATTTCTACTCTTTTTGTGTCTCTTTTCCAGAAACTTTACAACTAAACAAATGACCAAATGAAATGAAAGATACATGTTTTTATAGAGAATATATGATCTTTACTCATCGATAATAGGATTCTTGTAGGATAAGATTATTAGAAAATAGGAACATATTTTTTTGTGCGCTCCATATTATTTTACTATTTTACTAGTATAATTATATAGGTTTTATATTATCAATGAAAATTAACGACTGCAGCTCATAAGATTAAGCCTATATGGATAGCCTCATGATCTAGTGTTCATCATTCTGGGATATTAATCAAGCGGTATCAGGTTCGATTCCTCGTGATATCATGGGCACTTTCCCTAAATGGAGTAATTGTTCCCTTGGTTAAATTAGGCTAAAGTTAGGTTTAAGACTTATCCTGGCATTATATAAACATCATCATTATCCCATCAGGCTGAATAAATCCCACTTACATGTTTTCCCAAACTTAGAAGACGGTACATATTCGCCACTGCCAATATAATTCAAGGAATATCTAGCCTTCAAACACTGATGGAATACGCTTTAACATTATTTGACAAATAGATATAAAAAAAGTTTTAGTAAATTTTGTATTCATATCTGAATCTGATATTAATTGAGTCTCAACTAAATATTAATTTACCAAAATACCCATGTCTAGTTCCTCTGAATGTATAAGATATCTCGGGAGCCCCATGCATATATTAGTGATATTTAACGGGAAACCATATAATTAGATTAATCCAAGACTTAAATAAAAAATTGTTTCTTGGAAAGATACATCACTCGGTCGATGGGAAAGAGAGAGTCTCAAATCACTAATACACACTTTATTGCTATACTTGGAATTGAACTTAGGATCTTTAGATCAGTAGTCAGACGGGATACTGATGCATATAAAGATCCAAATCCTGTGTTAAGTAATTACAAATAGTGATTATTTATAATGATTTTGTTTTTATAATTTATATCTGGTACCAGTACTAGATACCAACTTATTTTTTATATTATTAATATTTTTTTAGCAACGTGCCTTACTACCCGCTAGGGCTATACGCTTATATACTAATTACGCTAATGGTTTTTAGGTATGAGTAGGGTTATATTTATAGGTAATTTAATCGCATTTATGTGGTGGGAGAGTGGAAAGCCAATTTGGACAAACAGCCCTCATTACAGCCAACCGAGATTCAAACCTCTATCTCCCCATCTTCAGAAGTCTTGTCTACTTCAGGAGTAGCGACTTAGACCATTTGGCCAATTAATTGAGTTTTTGTGTTACTATTTTATTAATTTTATTTAATATCAAGGCTATATTCGGATCACTGTGGCGAATAAACACGATTCTATTTCAATAATTAAACCCGCCTCGGTGGCGTAGTTGGCTAACGCGCTTGCCGTGTGGAGCTCTACTGCTGAGGACGGGGAGATCGAGGTTCGAATCTCGGTCGGGTGAACTGAGGGTGGTTTTTCCTAAATGATACTATTGATTGAACTGCCAGTACTATTTAGGAAAGTTCCGGTCATAGTAGTAATTTCTTCTAGATGCCTGGTAATTAGCCACTAAATAGATTTAAAGGATTGGTTTCTCTTCGAGGAACATATTTTACTGTAATTTCTAACTCTTGCTAGTTAGCTAATGTTAATTTCTAGCTTTGTAGCTCCTTAAAACTAGGACTAAGATTATGAGTGTATCTAGCTAGTGAATGTGATGTAATTTAGAAGTAAGCTAGACTGGCATAAATAATAAATAAGTTATTCTTTTCGATATTGTTTCTAAGTTACAATAACTTAATGTCATTTTCTATTATCCTGTTGGGAGTATTAGCTGCGGTCCTTTTTTAAAGAGTTACAAATACCAGTGTTTATTACACCAATGACCTAATAGTGCAGGTTGTAGGGTGTTCCCAGGTGCTTATCACCTGTTATTGAGGTGCTTCACACAAATAGTCATCAATTTAACTATTTATAATAAATTATAATTTTCTAATTATAATCAATGGCTGGTTTGAATATTTACAACTTATATTTCTATGTACCCATTTTTCCTGTTTCATAATTAATCAACTCACTTTGTTAATCATGTATTTTATTCCTTTGATGTACAATATAACCTATTATGTAGTAACAAAGTCGGATCCGCTCAACTGGGCGCTGGGACAACTGGTCGCCGGAAAACTAGGCACCAAAAGTAATCCCACTTTTTTCTTAGAAAAAATCAATTTTTTCTAGCATAATGCAAGGCACCCTTTTTCTTTTTAATTAAAAATTGATGAGTAAAAGCAAAAAATGCACTATTTTACTATGCGCAACATCAAATGTTATTTAAAATGTTCTTTAACTTGTATTATTGCATTGCAATGGTTAGGTTAGGTTAAGTTAACTTTATAAATATGAATTAATTACGTTTCCTATACTAAGATTTTTTCTAAGCCACTCCAAAAATGACTAAATCACTTTTTAATTTTAATTGAAGAATATATAAAAAAGGTATTTTTTATATTCTAAAAAGTGTATTGCATTATAACAGAAAAAAGTTTACTAAAAAATAAAAAAATAAATTGCATTTTTTTTATCGCCCAGCTGTTATGGCGCCCAATTGGCCAGGCCTGCTTGGTAGCGCCCAGTTGTCCTCAACCGTGGGATATACTCATCTAATTATACTAATTGAATCCAGATGGAGACATAATTTTTAAAAAAACACGTGGGTAAAGAGTAACAATAAAATTATGGAAAAATGACCTCAATTTTGCGGCGGGGATGTGAGCACGGAGCTCCTGGTCAAAATCAAATAATCTTAGTTGAGTTTGACATTTAGCACACGTGACTAAAATTGCGGATTTTTATTATTTCTACTCTTTTTGTGTCTTTTTTCCAAAAACTTTACAATCAAACAAATGACCTAATGAAATGAAATATACATGTTTTTATTGAGTATATATGATCTTTACTCATCGATAATAGGATTCTTGTAGGATAATATTATTAGAAAACAGGAACATATTTTTTTGTGCGCTCCATATTATTTTATTATTTTACTAGTATAATTATATAGGCTTTAAATTATCAATAAAAATTAACGACATCAGCTCATAAGATTAAGCCTATATGGATAGCCTCTTGGTCTAGTGTTCATCATTCTTGAATATTAATCTAGTGGTATCAGGTTCGATTCCTCGTGATACCATTCGCACTTTTCTTAAATGGAGTAATTGTTCCCTTGGTTAAATTAGGCTAAAGTTAGGTTTAAGACCTATTCTGGCATTATATAAACAACATACATTATCTCATCAGGCTGAGTAAATCCCACTTACATTTGTCCCAAACTCAGAAGACGGTACATATTCGCCACTGCCAATAGAAATCCAGGAATGTCTAGCCTTCAAACACTGGTGGAATACGCTTAAACATTATTTGACAAATAAATATAAAAAAAAGTTTTAGTAAATTTTGTATTCATATCTGAATCTGATATTAATTTAGTCTCAACTAAATGTTAATTTACCAAAAATACCATGTCTAGTTCCTCTGAATGTTTAAGATATCTCGGGGGCCCCATGCATATATTAGTGATATTTAACGTGAAACCATATAATTAGATTAATCTAAGATTTAAATAAGAAATGGTTTCAAGGAAAGATACATCACTCGGTTGATGGGAAAGAGAAAGTCTCAAATAACTAATTCACACTTTACTGCTATACTTGGAATTGAACATAGGATCATTAGATCAATAGTCAGACGTGATACTGATGCATATAAAGATCAAAATCCTGTGTTAAGTAGTTACAATAGTGAATATTTATAATGATTTTGTTTTTATAATTTCCATCTGGTACCAGCACTAGATACCAGCTTAATTTTTATATTATTAATATTTTTTTAGCAACGTGTCTTACTACCCACTATGGCTATACGCTTATGTACTAATTACGCTAATGGTTTTTAGGTATGAGTAGGGTTATATTTATAGATAATTTAATCGCATTTATGTGGTGGGAGAGTAGAAAGCCAACTTGGACAAACTACCCTCATTACAGCCAATCGAGATTCAAACCTCTATCTCCCCATCCTCAGAAGTTTTGTCTACTTCAGGAGTAGCGACTTAGACCATTTGGCCAATTAATTGGGTTTTTATGTTACTATTTTATTAATTTTATTTAATATCAAGGCTATATTCGGATCACTGTGGCGAATAAATACGGTTCTATTTCAATAATTAATCTCTTCTAGGTCGGTATTTGAGTACCAGCTGGGCCATATAAAATCGTATTAAACTGAATAAAACTGATTAGTAAGATGCAAAATAAAATTCTGATAGTCTAATGGCCAGCGAGATCTGATTAAACCATGTAAGCCCATATGTTTTGTTTAAGAATGCAACACTAATAATAATTGTATATTATATTATTACCATCTTAACTCACGTAGATTTTACAATAAAGTAAATGATTAAACTATATATATATATATATATATATAAGGAAAACTTAGCTTACGGCGTCGATCCTCGCATCTCTAAATGGAGCATCCTAGACATCGCACAGACCCCTCTAGTACCTGCGGCGATATCTAACGGCGATCCCGTGAACTATATTGATGACGTCACCCAAGACGCCGGTTGCTAAACAGAGAGACCAGGCGGGTAGCATCCAACGAAAAGGAGTTGAACAGTATTGATTGTTCGAGTTGAACGAGGAGCTTAACGCCCACATACACACACACACACACACACATTCACTGGTACTCACTCATCTAGGAGATCGTTATTTGAACTAGAGACATTTTAACTAAACGATTATTTTACTTATATCCGAATCGATGGGCACGCGCACTAAGACGTTAATCTCATTTCATTTGGTTTGGAATGTTATCATCTGAGTAAATAGAGGGGGAAAAAAAGGTACGAAACTCCTTGTGGACCTTCTCATTCCATTGTTTAAAAATTGAGTTATTTATTTAAAACTCATAATGCACTATATATGAAACAAAATAATAATTATACACTAGAAAACTTGAGAAAAAAATTGCATTATACTCTACTTACGGAAGTCATTATTTGACTCTCGGTTTTAAAAATTATAACTATATTTTTAAAGAGTTAAAATCCTAGTTTATACTCGTATATAGTGGGTACTCATGTTATGGCCATTCCTGATATAGCCACCCCCCTATTGTGAGTTAGCTAACCAAAAAATCCTCTATATGGCATCAGCATCCAGTGAGGGGCCTCCTAGTATGTCACGTGATCATTTCCCACCCAGCCAGGCTGAGTAATATCGCCAGTGGCCTGTTTTGTGTTTTTCGTGGGACCTTTTCTTGTTTTTCTCTGTTAAGTCTCCTTTGTTTTACGCATGTTTTTCAAATACTTTTTTCGTGAAAACCATCGTACTCTATTCAGTTTTGAATGCTCTTTAGATTGATGTTGTCGTTGATGGCGTATCTTTTACGAGTTGTTCATAATCAAAAGAATTTCGTGAAAGCTGACCTATTCCTGATATGGCTTCCACCATGGCCTTATCGAGTTTAGTTCACATTTATTTTTCCTCCTGACAAAATTACTCTATAAAAACCTGTTCTTTTTGTTTCATATATAAAAAATAATGTCTGACAACGTGAATAAGAGTAAATTATGGACTGAATTGTATGGACTAAAGTGCAAATGCCAATTGTTTAAACAACTTCATATTTCATAGAAAATCCTGTTTTGAATCCACTTTTGATTTTTTTTAAATGATTATTTAGTATCATGTTTATTCATTTTACACCAAAACTATTTAATTTGAGCAGAACGGCACTATGAAACTGAAAAAATCACGATATGTAGAGCATAGAACAAGGGTGGCCATATCATGTGCACATATTCCTGATATGGCCGCTAGGTAGACTTTTGGAATTTTGTTTTTTTTGGATCAGTAAAAATGTTTTTGTGGGGAGTGCAATTTTTTTATGAAAGTCCATTCGACTGAGAACGATTTACAAAAAAAGTTTTGGTTGTTTTTTTCAAAATGTTGGCTAGAAAAATTCTCACATCTTAGCATGGCCATATCAGGGACACCCACCTTATTTGGACCAATAAAAATATTGATATTGAGTCCCCAAAGGTCAACACTTCGTATTAAAGTTTAGAATTCCTGTTAAAATTTTCGACACTTTATTAGGGGTTGCACATCTTATGGTTATCGATTTGCTATTAAATTCTTCATTTAAAAATACAGACCAATAAAAAAGGAAAATATTGACTATTGAATTTAAAATGAGAGAGATAAATTGTTTTTGTACAAATATTTCCCCTAAGAAGTTAAAGGAAAAAGAACATAAACTTATTGAAAGAAATATTAATAGCCTATTTACTTAATCTATGACATTAAAGAATTATTGCGTTAAAATTTAAGTAGTATATCTTTACAACTAAGGCTCACAAAATTTTATAAATATATTTGCCAATATCTCAGGAGCTTATGGTTTAATAAATATTTATTCAAATACAGGTGGTTTTATTTTTTACAGTACAGTACTACACTTTTGCAATAATAAGTTATTTAGTAGCTCATATAGAGTAACGGAGGTACAGAAAACTACGCTTCTGTAATAAACATGGGAAAATGAAAATACCCATTTTATTTATAATCTTAATCGACGCATAGATACGAATTTAAATCAAAATCGTTAAAACCTATTTGAAGAAATTGATTTTTTATCTTTTCGACCTTCGTTAAACTACTCTTAATTTTAGGGATAGACAAACGTACAGACAGACGGCATTGCAAAAAACACTTCTTTTAAAAGTTCAGCGGTCATAAAACGTTGACATCCATTACATCTTGGATTAGATTTTTTTTTACAGTCGCAATACTTTACCTTTAGTGTTCATAAAGTTGAAACATTTATGTATTTGTGTATAGCTCGAAATATTATTGGTTTTTTAAAAATACGTTTTAAATCAAAGATTTTTTTTATAAATAGTCATACATATTTGCAATGGTAAGTAATTTAATATCTCAAATAGCTGTGGAGATATAATAAAAAAAATTGGAAATTAAACATCAAACCGGAACTATTAAATTCATTTTGATGAAAAATTGAGAGTATCCATTTTGTTTTTAATATTTATCAAAGCATTGAAATTAAATATAATTAAAATCGTTAAAGCCATTTTTGATAAAAATCGATTTATTCCTTTTTCACCTTACATACAGTAAGCTACCCTCAAATTTAGGGTTAGATATCTAGTTCTAAAAACCACTCGGGGTAACACTATGAAAAACCCTAGATACTAAGTTTTAACCCGATCAGTAAAATAGTGTAGGCTATAGTTGGAGGTACAGACAGACAGGCAAATAGACAGACAGACGGAAATTCAAAAATAGCTTTTACTGATTCGAGGGGTCATAAAACGTCTGTAAACCTTTAAAGTAAGGAGAAAGTAAAATTAACCAATTATAAACTATTTCAAGAAAGCAAGCATTACACTTGAGATCGTCTTTCAAAATGCCTTCATACTACATTTTTAAAGTTGCTCTAATTTTCAAAACTAACCAAAATATTTGGCCACGCTGATGGGCACGTGAACTAAATATCAAGCTCATCTAGTTTGATTTTCTGGAGAGGGAGAGTCCGGAGTTCATTCCACAGCCAGATGTATGCCTATATTGAAAATATTTTTTCCCTTAATGTTTTCCCATATTTCTTTTACGCGAGTGTGGATACATTTCCTATAAACTATACCGTCCTTATCACTAATAGATTCGCGAAGTTGTGATATCGACTCGTCACTGAAAATTAGATTATCACTAAATTTGCATGAAGACGATGACAATATTATCTTCCAACAGGATGGAATACCACCCCAATGGTAACGAGAAGCTGGAAATTACCTCGATGAAAATAACCCAAAGCGCAGGATTGACCACGCAAAAGGCGAGAACTTGTCTATCATAATATGTTTGCCACTATGAAGTCCTGATCTAACACTATGTTACTGTTTTTAATGCGATGTGTCAAAGACAAATTCTTCGTCCCTCCCCTTCCTGTTAATTTAGCTAATATTAAAAAATGCATCACAACTTATATTACTGGAGTTGATTAATATATTTATATTAATATACTTATAATGGATTAAATAGTTAAGCTATTGTATTTGTTAGCTACGGTTATAGCTCTACCAGAATGTCAGATTCTTTAAATTGAACACGGGAATCAAACCCAGGATCTTTGGCTTAGTACACCAATGCTCTAACCACTGATCTATCTAGGAGTCGTCCCCCTTTTCATGTTCACTCTTCACCCATATTTTAATCATAGTCTGTGACGGACGTGGGGAAGTCGTCAGCTACATATGAGGGATCAAGTAAGATCACGAGCTATCAGACAGCGCAGTCCTCTTCAATTTGGTAAGGTTTCAAGCTACCAAATGTACAATGGCAACTGTACAAATATGTATACCAGGATGGAATAAATAACCAAGTTATTATATTTGTTATTTACTGTTATAGCCGTATCTAAATATCATATTATTTAAAGTGAAAAATGACAACTATACACGGAGATTGAACCCAGAACCGTTGGCTTAATACGCTGATGCATACTCTATCTTAAAATATGAGTGAAGAATAACCCTGTGTACGAGACCACTCCTGGATAGTTCGGGGATTAGAGCATATGCGGACTGAGCTAGAGGTCCCGGGTTCGATTCTCGTGTCCAGGTCATTTTTAAATTTAGAGACTATAATATATTTTAAAGTGTGTTTAGAGATAATTCTATTACCACGTTGATATATGCAGGGTGACTAAGGGTGCACACATATAACATCTCTAAGTTGTTGTTCAAACTTTTAGAGTTTACCTACAAAACAGTGCATTGTGAGTGTCAAAACCTTAATAGTTTTGGTTTAATATAATATTGTAACCCTCTATTTCATTTGTGATAACCCTAACTGTAGATTTATTAGTAGATGATTGGTGAAAGAAGCCAATCATTTGGCTACAGGACCCAGTTTCGTTCTCAGGTTGTGCTGAATTAGCTTAGAGTAACAAATAACAGAAATTATTTCTGTCTAAGCGAGCTCTGTAGTTAAAAACTTAAAATTATTGTACTAGTGTGAATTAGCTATTGCTAGTTATATTGTTATTAATATGAGTTGATTTAGTTCTTAATTTTTGTGCTGATATAACTTTGTGTAAAAAATGTGAATGCTATTTTTTAATAATAATAATAATAATAAAAACTGTGAAGATGATTATGAATCTAATTATAAGATAATTATACATCATTTAGTGTGTACTGCCTCCTTTTTCATATTTTCCTTGAAAATGTCTTTGCCAAGGACGCTAACATATAACGGAGACATGAATTAAAAAGCCTGAAGCACCCAAAAAAAGGCATTGATAGTATTCTACAAAATACCTCTTTTTCGTTTCCAGGAATTCTCGTGTCTTGGTATTTAGACGTAGCTTCCAGGGACGTTTCCGATCACAAGCATTTCTAGACTCCCTTTTTTAAAATGTAAATTGAACCAATTGTCCACTAAGTGTCGTCTTGTCACGGCTTTGACAACTATTTAAACGCCGCGGTTGGAAATGGTTTGAGTCTACCAGGAGTGAACAAACTCTGCTACCATTTACCAATCAAAACCCAAAGTCATGCCATGAAATGAGAGAACGCCAGTTATAATTTATTTTTTATTTTAACACCCTTTAATAAGTTGGGAATATAATCAAAAAGGGATGAAAACTAGTGTAGTAAAACCTAATTCTATTTTTAAACAATGTAAATTTACATAGATGAAAATAGTATATTTAGCGCCAGAGTTTTCTACTGTCTTCACTTCTCTGAACAGTGCTGTTGGGATTTTAATTATAATCCCATCTGAGTGCCCTTTTTAAAGGGTAAGTGATTCCCTTGTAAATTGTTTTACGATCTATTTTCAACAATATTAAACTATAGATAATTCACAGGTTCTTTTAAACTATTTGAATACTATTTTAAGTGCATCGAAAGATCTTGGCACAAACCCTTTTCTACCACTCACAAGACCGGACAAGCAGGTGCTCTTTCAACGTGAGCGTGTCTTTATTAATATCTAATTAGTGTAATTTGTTGTTATTGTAGATAAAATAATAAAAATGGACCACGCAGAAGTGTTTGTAAAATATTTGACTACTAATATTTCAGCTTCATGTCACACTACCTGTTCAGGTTATACGCATATTTACTAGTTACGTTAGGGAAATATGGATGAGGAAGGTTTATTTTATATAAAGTAGACCCGCACTTACATGGAGGAATAATGGAAAACTATTTTGGAAAAAATATATTCGGTACACCGGATCGAAACTCGAACCCCATCTACCTGCAATAGGCATTCAAATCTGACACAAGAGTGACGCCTTAGACCATGCAGCTACCAAATCAGGTCAACACTTGGTTTAAGATCAATAAGAATCAAGAAAAATAAGGTTAGATTTTTAGAAAATATGGAGAATATATTTTTCTAAGAAAATATTTTATTTACAATAATACTTTGTTGTTTTAGATATTGAGTTAACACATTTAAACATTTAATGATCATTAATTTATCACACTAATATAAGGTCACCGTTTTAAAAATCCTTGTAAATTAGTTTGCAATATTTTTTAAAAGAATGTTTAAATGTTTACATTAACACCATGCGTATTAACGGTTTATTATAAGGACTGGCTATGACAAAGGCAAAGTAAATACATCCGTATTAGTGTCGGAATAAATCATATAAGGGGGGGGGGCTTCTTTTCTCCAGGCCAGGATTAAAGCTTTGCATTCTCCATTACTGGCAATAAATTACATTGCAAGTCTGATGCCAAACACAGTGTCTACATATGTGACAAAACAATGTTTCATTTATACGACGTACACAAATTCAGAAACAGATTTTTGCACCAACCTTATTCTAATCTTTAATTTCTCTATTGTGTTAGGAACAGACTGTAGCCTTAGTCTGCGTGTCCTGGGTTTAAGAAGCTGCTCTATAAAGCGAAGTGAATGCTTTGGAGAAAGATCGTGTCGGGTCGTTAAAAAGCGGTGACAGTGTTACAGCACCATGTTAAGAATTAAAAATAGTGAGTGGGGGAGAAGTGATTTCCAGTTCTTTTACATAGACTCCTAAGGTGACATTCCCACAGTAGAGGATCGCCGTACATGCATGCACATTACACTAAGCTCTAAAGAACACAATTTTAATCAGGACATTCGACCCGGTGTCCCGTCACGTGCAAGAAGGACATATATCACACTAAATAAACGACATCGAGCATAGATGTGCTGGATCTGATATGGCTGATATTTTTCTTTTATTAAAGCTACTAGATACTTTAATGGTTTGATCTAACTTTATTATACCAGAATGTTAAGTAAAGTATGTAAATATTGCCGTTGATTGCAAACTAAAATACAAGTCATGATTGTTTTTATAGCTTAATGTATAGTCAGCTAAAATTGATATAAACAATAGCATTTACCATCGAAATATTACGTTTTAGTATATTCTGTTTAAGTGGGCAACTGCATTTTATAACAATGGTTTTTGAAGGGGATAAATGTAACAGAAGGAAAGGAGGAATATTGAACCATGTTGAATGGTTCCAGAACTAGTATGTTAACTATTTTTATTATATTAACCAACTTGACCTCACAGCTGTGATCACACGATATAAGTCATTAAACTTGCAGCTGGATTAACGGTGATTGGAGAATTAGAGATTAAAAAACTTTAATAAAAACCACTAACATATGACAAATGGCTATTTTAACATTTATAAAAACTAAAGTTGTATCTTATACGTATTTTGAAAACTTTGATGTTCCAGATAAACTCATTTTACTTATGTAAATCTAAGTGAAACTAGTTTGACTCCAGGTGGGTACTAAAATTATTTATAGTTATGTATAGTTCAGTTCTGTTTGAGTTATTTTGTTCATAAACGCTTTTTTTTATTGGATTTGTTACGTTTGTTGTCATAAAGGTATTAGATTTATTTTTAATTGGGGTTACTTTGTTGATTTTTTAAATTTTAAATACCTGGAACTCTTAAGAATATATTAAATTCTAGGATTGGAAAATATCCAAGGTTATAAAAATGAACAATAAAATCAAAATTTTGAATATTAATTAGTATGTAAAAATACTGAAATTCTTACTACAAGCAGTCATATTAATAAAAAAATAAACAACCATATTCTAAGATTTTAATTTAACACTTAATGTAAACCAAATTGAAATTAATGAAAAAATAATCAACCACTGGTTGAGAAATTTGTATAATTTAAACGTACATATTTTACATAGACTTGGATTTGGATTCTATAGAATAGTTTGGTAAGGATGATAAAAGTTCTGATTAGAAAGTAGGGTTCAATTAAAAGTGTATCAGATATATATCTGTTTTTAATACATCTTAATACGCCCAGGTATTTATAAAGGGAAGATTAAATAAACCAAATTAACACAAATGTAAAGATTAGCTGGTTTTTTCTGGCTCTATAAATAAAATAACTTAGTATTCATCTGTTATGATACCAACCTGTTTGATAAAGGTATTTATTGTGTACTATCTATTTAAGGAAAGTATCTTTATGGTAGGATTGGGGTTAATTGGTCATTTAAACTATAATGAGGATGAGGAATATTTACCCAATATATAAATATATATGTTTAATTATATCTTATGAATTACTTTCAATAAAATTTTGGATTAAAACTATTCCACAAATCTACTAATAAGTGTAATTTACCTCTTATGATATATTTAGGGTTATTTGAATCAATTTATTATTTATTATTTTACAACTATTGCAAATATTTCAAAATTGTAATATTAAAATGATATGCATACAAACAAAATATTAATATACATTTACAAGAGATTAACTTGTTTATAAATACACCAACACAATTTTCATCAATCTACGATTAGCAGTTAGGTCACTGGATTAAGTCATTTTTTCCACTTGACTTTTTGTCGAGATAGGAATGTCTACAAAAAACAAAACATTGTGTATTTTCCTGGTATTGATTGTTTAATAATTTATCGAAGTCATCATATTTAGGTTAAATGCAGATAATGGGTGATTTGTATACAACTCTTTTTTAGGCAACTCATAATCTAGAAGGTGAAAACTTTTGCGTTTAGTTTGTTTTCTTCTAAAACTGTAGAGCTTACCACATTTTTGATTTGTTTATTGTGTTTTTGGTAATTCTAGGCACTACTATCTTTGTTTTCAATAGTTCATATATATTAGCACATCGTCTTGCTACCCTTTTGGGTTATACTTCTATATGATTACGCTATTGATTTTAGGAATTAGGAATGCTATATTTAGAAGAAGTGTACTCACATTTGTCTGGAGGAAGAATGGAAAACCATTTCGTAAAAGCCATCTTCAGTACACCCGACCGAGAATATATCTTGAAATTCCCGTCATAAGCAGTATAGTTTACTGTGAGAGTAGTGCGTTAGACCATGAGTCCACCAAATTGGGGCTATATTTATTTTTTTCGAATCTTTGACAGGCATTAGTAGGCCAAATAATATCACAAATGTCATATTCGTCAAAAGCAATGATAGAAACATATGTAACTGTAGTACCACATAGATTGACTAAAGGGAAAAAAACAGATGGGTCAGCACATTTTTGAAAACTGCGTCTAAAACCATATTAAATAAACATAACATGTGAAATAGCTGTTGGGTGAGTATAGCATTAATATAAGTTATAGGTTTTCTACAAATCTTTTACTAATAAACTAAAACGTTAATTCAATTGAATAAATAGTCAACCTTACTAAATAATAAAAAGCTATGTATTAGAAAATCACTCAGAATTCAGCCCCTTATAATTTAATTGCTAGTATATAATACATATTTTTTGAAATCTTTGTATTTGCTGCTATTTTCATTAGAGATTAAAATAATATAGGTTTGACTTTGAAAGTAAATTTGTCACATGGATTTGTTGAAACAAGTGCAATTGACGAGGTTTGTGGTGATCGCAATTCTATTTTAACCACCTATTTGCACCTTGTATATTGAATACGGAAACGGAGCAAATAATAAAAAAAAAGCTCTTCTTGTGGGGCATCTTTAGCGCAAAGCTGCACCATTTATAACCTACGCCGAAACATATTTTCTCTCTTTAGTGAAACCAGGTTATACTTACTCAGGTTAATATTTTTGAAAGACAGATATTTTCTTAATACCTTTTATTTTGGTTGTAAGGAAAGTTCTCATGTATCAAAACCTTTGGCCAATTCATTAACTACGTTCTCATTTTAGAGTTTGAGATGACCTGAGAAATTACTGTCACTACTCATTCGCCCTGAATATCGAAGAGGGCTGACGCTTTAAGATAGCTCTTTGAAGGGTTGTCCTAAATAAAATCGTCAACATTCATTCTACAACTAGTATAGTTAGATATAAATATATTCCCAAGTAGAATAAAGTGCTTTGAATGAAAATAAATAATTTAAATTAAGTTATTGCCTACTGGCTGGTTTAATTTATAATGTTACCACCGCAGATTCAATTTCAAATCAAACACTGCAGTTAATATTTATTCTGAATTTCTGTAAGCTCACTTTAGAATGTTTTAGTTATAAATTTGTAGCTATATGATTAGTTTACAATAAAACATTAAATAAAATAACTATCCAAATTGCTCCCAAAAATTAACTCAAATCACCCATGAAGCCAACTATTTTTTTAATATTAAATAACTGCAATTTCCAGATAGAATATGCTCATTTTTCTTGTTGTTGAACTAAACACAGCTAAGTTCTAAAGCTATGATTAATAATAATAATAATAATAAAAACTTAAACGATCGTATGGCCTCACCTTTTAAAGGCGATTAATTCTTAGAAAATTATGACAATCGAACTTACCTTAGTATCTTAAAAATATTATATTTTACAAATTTAATAAACTACTAGTTCACTCTATAATTATAAGCATTCAATGCAAACTAATATAGAACTACGTTGAGTAGGTATCTTCACCTAATATGTAATTCTTATTTTGATCCAAATAACCCCGTGATCCAAATAATCCTACATTAGAATAGATGATTATTTGAAATAAAAGGTAAATCTGGCTTTTTTTATTAGTTAAGCAATCGGGACTATTTTTTTATTTAGTAGTAGTTGAGGTAAACGTTGATTTTTAGGGCGATAATAAGTGCCTTTAAGAACTCTAAGCTATTGGAATGATTTATTAGTCCAAATACAAAGGCAAATTTGTTGGATGATATTGGGTTAAAATTGATTATCTTTTTATATATTTAGAGCTTAGTTATCAGGGAAAGTTTTCTGTGTAATATTTCGTTGAGCTATTGGGGCAATCTTATGATATTGTATTAAATTATCTTAAATGTAACATTTGGAGGTAAGTATTAGTTTAGTTAAAAGAGCAATTTTGTGTAGAATTATAAGTTAAATTATTAGAGAAATATTGCTTTACGTTGTTACTTTATAAACTATAACAAGACTGTGGTAAAGTGATAGTTTAGCTTAAAGGTTACGTTTTTGGGGGGAAGTATTGGAACACCCAAAAGGGTGGGGGAAGTATTAGTTAAGCTATAAGGGTAAAATTATTTTATATTGCTATTTAACTTAGAAGAACAAGTGCGTGAATAAAATATTAGTTGACTATTTTTTGCTCTCATCATTTCTTACTACCAGTTAAAATTATATGCAATTTGTTGATTTAAAGGGGTACATTTGTGAAGTTGGAGTTAGTTTTGCTAAACAACACGTTTAGGGGGTGAACAATTGTTTTCTCTGAAAGGGAAAGTCCGTGAGGGAGGTATTAGCCTACCAAATAAGTGTAAGCTTACTCTAACACATTATTTGAGTCACAAGGTCTAAGCTAGTTTTAGACGTACGCTGGGCTTAGAAACCTCCTAGTAAATATTACCATTTAAATTAGTACTTTGAGTTTTAAACTGAGATGTGTCCCATTTCCTATGGATTGCGACTGTACAGGATGGTACTCGTATCCAGGTGGACTCCTCGCAAACGAAATGTCAACCTTGCACCGCCGCGGGGAGAAATTTGCCAAGACTCTACGCGGAGAGCGAACTGGTCCATGTCATAATTTATAAGGCGGAGAAGGAGGGAGGCAACGAAACAACAACAAAAAAGAACTAACAAAACCTCTCTTTCTTTCTCTCTAGGGAGATATTCGAAAAAGACTAGAGTTAAGATTCCCAAATAAGATAACACTTCTCTGTACAGTTATCCCGCGCCGCGGACTACACGTTCTATGTCACTTGATTCGAGTCCGTGAAGCAGAAACAGAGAAAATAAAAACAGGTGAAGAATGTGATTACCTAGCGGTCGTATAGGGTATTGTGTGTGTGTGTGTGTGTGTGTGTGTGTGTGTACGAGCAAGAAACAGAGAGAAAGGCGGAAGAGATAAAACCTTCGAGATAAAGTAGATAAAGATGGTAGAATGAATAAATGAAAGGGGTAGCTTGGAGAATTTGAAATGGGAGATTCTTTTCGAAATTATTATGTAGTTTTTAAAATAATATTATAAGTGGAACGTCATTCTTTTTATATACTATATGAGTGTCAGAAAATGACTTATATTTAGGCCTAATACATTTAAATTAACACGTATGTTCAATGTCACTCTCTCCATAGACTGGTTTGCTGTTGACGGAGATGTTGGGGTTCAAATATCAGCAGGGTTTTATTAGGATAATTATACGGTTTTTTTTTACTTTTCCTTCACGAAAATGTACGGATAGTTTCTCCTTAAGTTATCCTTAGCTCTCTCCTACCTATTAATAATAATATGCGAATGGGTAGTAAGACGCCTTACACGAAAATATGGTTCATTAGGATGAATGTAATCAGTTTTTTTATTTGTTTCTTAAACTATAACTATTTGGACGAAGGAAATCTCGCCCATGTATATAATCGTTAGGATATTATTCTCTTTATTTTGTACAAACAACTCTTAAGGTGGCGGTGTAGGGAACAATATAAAAGGTTAGTGTTTTTGTAGATTTTAAAACAAAACAATTTTATTCAATGTAAATACAATAATTCTCCAATTGGAAGATATGGTTCAATTTTTTTTTTAGCGTGGTGACCTAACAGTTCGTTAATATCTGTAAAGGGTGTCAAAATCTAATACAGCTTTTTCTATTTATTTGAAAAGTTTGTCATCTAACGCTCTAATTCACATAGCAAATATTCAACAACTATTGATACCCTCATTTGAAGAAAGTTAGACTCTATGTTTGTAATGAATTATTTATTTTGCAAAAAAAAAGTTTTACATTAAAAAATGAAAGAACACTGTACTCTTGCGTCACCTTTGGGATTTAACTATAATTTTTGTAGAATTGAAAATGCACAGTGCAATTCTCATAGAAAGAGCCTCTATATCTGAGAGTACATGAGTCATACGCCAGGTCATGTGAATCCTGACCAAAATTAGACTACAGCCACAAAATACAAGAGAGAAAAAATTCAGATTATTGTATATTTTTTTATATAACTTAAAAAAAAAATTACAACAATATTTCCAAATCTCTTCTAGTATAAAATTTCTTCACTTCACTTCTTTTTTTCCTTTTTTTTGCATCTTCCACAACAATTTAATGATTTATCATTATTAACGGGTGACCTGGTGGTCTAGGGGTAAGGTGTCAGACTTCTATGCTGGCGGCCGGGGTTCAATCCTCGGTCCCGGCAAAGATTTATCTGATTACCAAACCCTTCCTTCACCTCTGAGAAGACATCTTGTGAATGTGAAGAATGCCAGGCCTCCACCGTGGTTCGGATTCCACGTTAATCAGTAGGTCCTTCATTTCATCTCACAATCACCCTACCATTACACATTAGCGTAAGTTCGTATAACCCGAATGGGTAGTAAGACGCTGTGCTAATAATAAATCATTGTTAACAAGCTATTTATTAAATATTCAACTATGTGTCATAAATTTATATATCCTAAATATTTAATCACTTTGAATTTCGTCTTTTAATATGGTTTATATTGGTATGATTGTACAATTTATGTTTATAATATAT
The DNA here is from genome assembly GCA_902141385.1 of Timema californicum. Classification (NCBI taxonomy): domain Eukaryota; kingdom Metazoa; phylum Arthropoda; class Insecta; order Phasmatodea; family Timematidae; genus Timema; species Timema californicum. The sequence goes on from CABFOW010000024.1 coordinate 367,329, forward strand.
TGTATTGATTAAGTCATCACCAGTTTTTGGAATTCCAGGACTTCACATCATTGATAGTGTTTTTATTTATATGTTCTAGATTTTAATCAATTATTGACTTTATTTACCATTTACTATGTTTTTCTAATTATATTATTTTTAATAACTTATTTCGTGTCATACATATTGTTATGTCTCCTTGTTAAACCTTTTGTAAACATGAGTTTCAAAAAAAATTATTTATTGTATTTATAAAAGAAATGTAGAGCTTGCATTGATGTACATGCACACTAAACGCTAGTTTCATCTGGTTTTCCAATTAAGGTGAATTCAAAAACTGTATCTAGGATGGGCGTACTGAGGTTTTTTGCTTTAAATTGTGTATCACTCTCTTTCTACAAGCAAATTTTGATACATTTTCTGTCAATTTTTCAACCCTAATTCTTACCTTTAATAGTGTAGATAAATGCTAATAGCCTGAATTAATAGTAAAACGTGGCGGAAAAAGCACAAAACTATACCTATATACGTTTACATAATTTTTAATTGTTTTTTAACCTCTATAAAACGAATACATAAAAGGGGAAAAAGTTTCCAAGGAGAATCCTTAACATTTTTATTTTTAACTTTATCTAAGAAATTACTATGTATAGTATTACATAAAAAACACGATTGATAAAATGTTTTATCCTAGATTAGCAAATGCGATTCTAGCCTGAACCAAGTTCTATAATAAATAACCCACTAAAAACACAAACTATTCATTGTTTAAGAACAGTCCAGAATGGAACGAGTGTCCTCTACACTTGTAGATGACCATCATAACAATTTTACCAATTGAACTGGCATAAATATATAGTTTAATATAAATCCATAGCTTAGAATTTAAACTTTAGAAAATATGTGTCAATTTTTATTGAAAAGGGTCAACAACCAGCTATGTTTAAATGTACCATGGATGTCAAAATTAGTTTAATTTATTTTTCAAAAAATAAAATTCTCTAAATTTAAATCATTCGAATAGAATCAATGTTAAATTGTTACGTAATACATGTTGGTATGTTAGAGCTTATTTTAACTCAGTCTAAATGTAGTTTAAGGATGACTAACTCAATCAAATTACTGCCACCATCAGTTTCATTTCGCAAAACTTTAAAAATTACGATAGCAATATTAATCTAAAAAGTTTGTTTGATTTAAATATAGAGCATATAAAACACTCGAAGTATACTTGTGAGTGACTTAACAGGCCAATTTAATAGTTGTATGTTATTTATGCATATTAGTATTTTCATAATGTGGTACACACTAGAAACATTATGTCAAAAATTGTTTATTAACATTTGATCATCTAAATTTATAATATTCAATATGTGTTTGGGAAATATGTTGATTTATAAAAGAAATCCAAATTTATTTGAAAAAATTATACAAAGAATATCTTCTTTCCTAGTTCCTTATCCACTCCAACAAAAAATAATTTAAATAAATTTCACATTTAGAGTTTTTAATTTTAAATCAAGACATGCTGTAAAATAATAGAGTTGCAACATGTGTGGGTATTTTTGAAGGTTAAGTTTAACATGAGCTAACTAGACACATATATATTTGGCAATATATTACTACCTAGCTATAGTGTAAATTAAATTGAGAATGTAGATTTATAAAATTTAAAAAAAATAAAATTTTGCTGACCACAAATGTCAAACCCACTTCAGTGGAATAGTGGTCTAAGGCATCACTTTCAAGTTAGATTGGCCTGATGATGACTGGGAGATCGGGGTTTGTGTCCCGGGCAGGTCTACTGAGGATTGTTTTTCCCAAATTGTTTCTCACTCTTCTTCCATTCAAATGTGCGTGTATTCCCTCTAAGATGCTTTCTTCCTCATCCCTATCCCATTATATTGCAACTTTGTTCATAAAAAATGAGGTGGTAGCTAAAAAAAAGGTACATAGCCGCAAACATTGTTCTTCAGAAATGAAGTTTAAAGTTTTTAAAAACAGTTTTAAATCGTCAAATAACTTTTAAATGGTAATTAAATACTGAAAAACTGAAAGTTACATAATTTATGTACAGTAATGGACATGTAAAAAAATTTTATGATTCATAATCATAGAATAATATTGTATTTAGAATGAGGCAGAGTGACAACAAAGAAAATAGTTGACATATCAACAAAAGTAATGTTACCAACCTTGGAAATAGAAATATCAACACCAAATTTTTACAGAGTGTAAATGAAGCATTGATGGATCGGTTTTAACGTTCCCTGCAATAAGGGCAAATAGTGGCATGTGCTCTTATTTTAGCAAACTAGACACATATATATTTGGCAATATATTACTACCTAGCTATAGTGTAAATTAAATTGAGAATGTAGATTTATAAAATTTTAAAAAATAAAATTTTGCTGACCACAAATGTCAAACCCACTTCAGTGGAATAATGGTCTAAGGCATCACTTTCAAGTTAGATTGGCCTGATGATGACTGGGATATCGGGGTTTGAGTCCCGGTCAGGTCTACTGAGGATTGTTTTTCCCAAATGTTTTCTCACTCCTCTTCCATTCAAATGTGCGTGAATTCCCTCTAAGATTCTTTCTTCCTCATCCCTATCCCATTATATTGCAACTTTGTTCATAAAAAACTGAGGTGGTAGCTAAAAAAAGGGGGTACATAGCCGAAAACATTGTTCTTCAGAAATGAAGTTTAAAGTTTTAGAAACAGTTTTAGATCATCAAATAACAATTAAATGGTAATGAAATACTGAAATACTGAAAAACTGAAAGTTACATAATTTATGTACAGTTATGGACATGTAAATAAATGTTATGATTCATAATCATAGAATAATATTGTATTTAGAATGAGGCAGAATGACAACAAAGGAAATAGTTTACATATCAAAAAAAGTAATGTTACCAACCTTGGGAATAGAGATATCAACACCAAATTTTTACAGAGTGTAAATGAAGCATTGATGGATTGGTTATAACGTTTCCTGCAATAAGGGAAAATAGTGGCAAGTGCTCTTATTTTAGCTACTGCCTCAACTATAGATGAATTCTCAGAAATAATATTTTTTCAAATTAAATTATGCATAATATTTTTAAAAGAGATTTGGGTGTATGAAAATACACTAGCATTTTTACATGATAACCGAATATTTATTTTATGTAACCAAGGAAATAAGGCTAAAAGAATATATATTTGGAGGCATGAGTTAGTAATATTATGTATTCCTATCACACCCAACTGTGACGCCAGTATAATTGTTAAGTTTGACCGCGGAATTTTCACGAAAATGACAAGCGGTTGTCGCCGTGAGAAGAAATCCTGTTATGGCCAGCTTGTTACAAGCCTTGTCCAATCTGTCTTCGTATTTAACATGTAAAATGATGGTCCGTACAGTCAGTGGACAATAAAATATGTAATCTTAGTAAGCTCACAACGGCGGATGCAGGCGTTTGTGAACTACGTTAAACGTGTCTTTTTATAAAACAAACTTACGAATTACAGACTAACGATCTAAAAACACGTTTATAAAATAGCTGAGCACAACTAGACACTAAACCTAATATTAGGAATGTTTGTGTTTGGGTGTATATTTCTATGAGAAAGAGTATTCATTGCAAGTTACAATAACTATAAAAAATAAGAATAATTAAAGGGTATCGTTCATTTTCTAGGTAGGAAAGTAAAGTCTTAAGTTAACTCTTCTACCTTTAAAAAATACATTGAATTATTATTTTATTTAAATGAAAACACATTATACTAGTTGAATATTTTTTTATATAAATTACTTTACTAATATTAATATTTTCAAGACTAAGTTTAAATTATGAATTCAAAGAATCAAATAAAACTATGTTTATTTTTAAATCTGTTGATAAGAAAATTACATAGTTTTATATATTCTCTCCAAAAACATTTTTCTTAAATAAGTGTACCAAAATATCTGGTCACATGGTCTGAGGCGTCAAGGTTACAATTGATTAGATTGTCACTTATGTATAGCTCGTATTTTGTTTTATCATTTCATATTCACGCTAATTTAGGTTGACATAAATTCCTTAAAATAAAATACCTCTTTCTTAAACCTTTGATAAACGAGCTTTTGAACATGATAATTTAGAAAAATGAAATAACCATTCACTTCGGTGGTCACATGGTCTATGCTGTCACTCTCACAACAAACTAGTCTGTCAATGACAGGGAGATCAAGGTTCAATAACGGTCGGGTGTACTGTTAGGGATTTTCCCTAAATGGTTTATACGCTCCCTCCACGCAAATGTGGGTACACAAATTCAATATTTCTAATCACTAAAACTTTATAGTAATTAGTACATAGACTTATAAGCCAAACGGGTAATAAGATGCGGTGCTAAATATTTTTTTAATGATCTACACATTATTAAATTATATTTTAACAAAAAGAATCGGATATTATAGTATCCATTTGTAGTAAAGGTTTGGTATGATAACTAATGTTATAATCAGCCCTATATGTCTGTCAGTAGTAAGCTTCGTGTAACTCTCTTCACCATTTTTATTTTACAAAACCCGTCCTTATGAAAAATTAGTACAATATATACATCAACAAATCTTACGAGTAGTAAAACGTGGTGCTTAGAAAAATAATTCTCCAGTTAGCCTTTTCAAAGTTATTGGATACTTCAATCGAAACTGTCGGCGGTGGAGAAAAATGTATGGAACGGCATCAGGTTAGTTGTGGTGTTGTTTTAGATTCTTTCGTTTGTATAGAAAAAAGACTGCGAAAAACACAGAACTTATGGTTTTCTTTATTCAAATAATTTGTCAACACAAACGACTTACTGTCAAGATGATTTGCCTCACCTTGCCTATAATAAATACAGATTACCATACAAGTTTCTACAGAATTAAATATTTTATAAAGTTTAGATTGGTTACATCCCTCTTGAACTATTAATCCCTTGAAGAAGTAGATTTTAATATCTACAGTCTAGTTTAAATAGAAAGAATTTAATATTACAAATAGAAAATATCTACTTTCACGTGTGCATGCATCATACCACGTGATATGCATCTGTCACCTTAGATAGAAAGTATATCTACTTATAGAATAACACTAGCAATAAATTAAAATGTGATCAATCTTAAACTAAGAAAGTTTGTATTTTCAATTAAACTCTTCCTATGAAAATTGGACAGTATCACACCACGTGTAGGCTAAGAAAACCAAGCAATACCAAGGAGTGAACCAATAAATTATCTAAGGGATGTTTTCTCAATGAACTAAATCATAATAATATATTAATTAATGCCCGAAGCTGATTCAAATTTAATATGTAGAATATATTAGCAAAGTTTAATTTGCAATGTGTGTTTATGGGAGAATAACGTTATAACTCCTATACCAAGAAGCTTAGAAACTTAAATTTGGCCTAAGTTACGTTATTTTAGAAATATAATAATAGTGTCTACCTTAGTGGTGTTTTATTACTTAAATTACAGACTTGGAAATACCAAGGAGTGAACCAATAAAGTATCTAAGGGATGTTTTCTCAATGAATTATATCATATCGATATATTAATTAATGCCCGAATCTGATTCATACGTAATATGTAGAATATTTTAGCAAATTCTAATTTGCAATGGGTGTTTATGGGAGAATAACGTTATAACTCCTATACCAAGAAGCTTAGAAACTTAAATTTGGTCTAAGTTACAATATTTTAGAAATATAATAGTGTCTACCTTAGTGGTGTTTTATTACTTAAATTACAGACTTGGAGACTTAAACCGACTCGCATCGGTGGGCATGCAGACTAGTATGTCTAGGAAAGAAGAAAACTATGGGAGCTGATAGAGGGAAGTCTGAGGACAGGTCGCATTGGCTATCTAATTTCACTGACATAAGGAATAGACCTGTTGTGATACAGAACAACTAAAAATAATACTAGTAGTAATAATAGTAAAAATAATAGTGTCTAGTCAATTTCGCTGTTAATGAAAAGGTTAGGGCTCAAACTCCAAACATGGACGATTTTTATTAAATCTTTTTCAACTCTTCCTTCATGCAAATGCGGATATATATATTTTATAAATTCTAGTTTTCTCATACTTACCTAATTATAATAGTAAAATGTGGGTAGAACAGACGGGTAGTAAGACACGATGCAAACAATACATTGCTTTAGTCGTATGATGACTGGTTGGCGTTGCTAAAAGAATGCGCGCCATATAAAATAAATGTGCTAGTCAAATATTACTATCTGCGTATTTACAGTATTCAGGGGTAAGAATGAAAAAAATTATACTTTTGAGGATATCTACTCGCATTTTCGTATGGAGCAAGAGGGAAATAATTTATAAATATACATCCTCAGTATAACGGACTGAAATTCGAACCTTGATCTCCCCATCAGAGCATGCAACCACCGATGCGAACCTGTATAGTATGCTCACTCTCAGAACGTGCTATTGGATATAATACTTAATCATTTTTCTATAATAAATTAAACATAAACCTCATTTTCAAATATAAACTTCATTAGACCACTAATTTCAACTAGTAAAACGCTGGGAACATGTGGATAGTATTCAATAAATCATTTCAGGAACGTAATTTGCGGTTGTCGTTGAAAGAAAGAATGATTTGTGGTTGATTATTTGTGAATATATAATAGGACTTTCCCAAGATTGATTTATTTATTTATTTTTCTCGGTGTCTTCCTACTCAGCCAAGATATACACAAATAGCTAAATTAGTTGATTAATAAGTTGATTAATAATGATGCTTCTGAAATTTAGATGAAGTGTATTCACAATTGCATGGTAAATAATTGATGACAATCATTCTAAGAGTACCCCACAGAGATTTGATTCCATAACTCTCTGTGACAGGTAAACCAGATTATATGAGTCTTACATTTAGCCAGCGTGTCCACCATTGCTAATTTTATCAATTTATCTGAATCCTTTTTAATGAGTAATCTATAATCAGTCGCAGTTTCTTGTCGTGAGCACAATCCTAAGAAGTAATGAGTATGTTTAAAGTTTAAAAAGGGACTGTTCACAATGAAATAACTTAATATTTAATTTCAACAACAGAACTTAAGAAGATTATAGATAATGAATGGCAGAACACAATTGTACATACATAGATAGAAACCAAATTTTCTAAAGTCACTTAAAAATAATCTACCTTCTATAATGCCACTTTTCTTAAATGTGTGATTGTCAATCATTTAAAGTCATTTTCAAACAATTCAGTAAAACTATCTTTCAATAATTTTTCTTCCAAAAACAATTGTACACTGTTACATAAATTTCTTATAAAACATTTCTCTTATATCTATTTTGAAAAAATTGTAAAAATTAATTTTGAAAAATCAGGAATATACAAATATTATTTATCAAAACTCAACCCTTAAATTTAGAGCTATAGTAAAAACAATGATTTTTTCTTGAGCTATAGCCAAATAAAATCCGAATATCAAGTTTGAACAAAATTCATCAAATCATTGCAGGTAGCCACAGATATAGACAGACATACGGAAACAGAAACAGAACGAATTGTAAAACCAAACTTTTTGAGTTCAAGTGAACATAAAAAGTCAAGATCTAGCATAATATCAAAGTTAAAAATGTTTTCAATTATATTCATTTATTTATGAGGTAAAGCAAAGTAATCTATATATTTGTTATATTAATACTTGTCACGTAAAATTTTTTACTTTGAAACATAAAATTTGTTATTTGGCCAAAAAATTAATTTTATAATCTCTTCCTTCACAATTAATACTCGTACATTACTCAACACTATTTTGAATGTATTCCTAAATTAGATATCAATATAATTTCTCAAAAGTGGCATCTACGTAACACAAGGCATATAAATATATTAATTATAATTTGAAGCTTTTTGACATGTCCGATTACGTGCTTCCTAAAATGAATCAACATAAAGAACAGTTTTAAAGGAGTTTAATCTTACTCGGAAGGCCGGGGTTTGATATCTATTCGGATGAGCTTGGATTATTTTTGCAATTATTAAAAAAATTAGTAGAGCTCTTTAGCATCCGATTTTTAGTAAGCATTTTAACTTACAAACTAGCCTAACACAATACAATATGCCTACTTCTTCTACATAAACACATTTTAGGTAAACACTGATATTTTAGGAAGGGGTATCTGAAAATTTTATATTTTAGGATTTTGTTAGGAAAATATGCTTTCAAAAAAGCAATTCCCAAGAACATCAGTGTATACCTACTATTTGGATAGCAGGATGAATTCATATAAAATTAGTTAAGATTTTAGTCTGTTCTACCTAGTTTAAAAGCAGAGTTAAATTGATAACGTTTTACTGACTCAGTAATGAGGAAGCGCACGTGGGTAAACTTACCTATAATTCACCTTTTTTTTACTAAGTGCTTAGATTAACCGGTATAAGCTATGGGTAGCCCTGAACATCCAGTAAAGGCACGTAACACTATAACGAAAATTCCTCCTTGGACAGTATCCTCCATGTTACCTGTCGTGTTCCTGTCTTAAAAAAAAACTTCCCAAGAGACGCAGGGTCAAAAAAAAAGGTCGACACGTGACAAAGGTCTTGTTTCCTTTAATAAAAACTTGTTCACATTTCGTCATAGAAATATGCAATCCTCTCTTCTTCTCCTACTCCTACCACATAGGCTCAGGCAATTAATGACATACTATTTTATTCAATGATGGTGCAACGATATAGATTAGGCCTTTAATTACCACCCACTCCGGTGGCAGCATGGTTAAACGTGCTACTCTCACAATAGATAAGACTGCTGAACCCGGGGATATTGGTGCTCTATTCCAGTTGGGTCAAATTAGGTTATTTTTCCTAAATGTTTTTTCACCCTACTTCAACATAAATTCTGGTGCACGTCACTCTAAATTAAACCTTCCTAATCCTTAACACATTAGTGTAATTAGTACAAAAGCGTATAACCCGAACGGGTAGTAAGACATGGTGCTAAAAAATCTAATGATAATAATTACTCATCTAATTTATTAGTGTGTGGAAATGTTTTGTTGTTTTTATATTTTTGAACATGCCCGGTGAATGACCTACTGACTGAATCTCCTTAAAGATATTATACCTGTGCTGGTAGAAGAAGGAGTTGAAACTATGTCAATAATTAATTAAAATCAATATAGATACCCAGTAAACTCAATTCCTCCAGTTGATGGGGTTTTTTGTCCCTCTCTAGTCTGGTTCATCATCTTGAAAAATAATAAATCAATCTTGATGTTTTCTAAATTTACATTGAGTTGTGTGTTGAACTCTGATTTTAATAAATACCGTGAAATTTATTTATTCGATGACGTATACGAGCAAGGTCTTCGGGTATCTGGTTTTATAGAACATCAGTATTAAGATTTTAAATCAATGTACTCTACATACACATTTTACTATTATATTATTTCAGTGTCAAAATAAAAATTGATAACCGGTAAACCTATAGAGTATATAATTAATTATTAGTTAATTTGATGTGTTAAATCTTAAATGATCTCATTTAGAAACATTAAATTTATATTGGTTTGATTATGAAAGCATGGAAAAATAATTTAAGTAGAGCCTCATCCATGTTCATTATCAAATATTCTTTGTCATAAAATGAAAGTCGAATAAAGAATGTGGGGTTGGAATCTCCTGGGAGTTTAAATATAATACATATTTTTTCCTAAAACTAAATAATTACATATCTGAAAGCAGTATAGAAACCAATGTACAATAATAATACAATGTAATTATTAATTCAATAAAACTCTTTTATTGTGGAGTTCGGTTGTACTAGCTACATTAATTTAACGTGAAAGACATAAATATGTAATGTAGAATAGTAATATAAATGCACAATATTTTATTAATATTTGAAGAGACTGTTAATAACAATTACAAATTATAACACATTATAATAAATAAATCTTGAAATTTTAACAAACGTCTAAAAATTCAATTCATTTTAAAAAATGTAGACTTTTATGTCAACTGCATAAAAAAACTATGTTTTTTAAACCAAAGGATTATGTTATCATACATATATTTCGTCCCTTGTTATTAAATTGAGAGTAACCAGAACGAGCTATAAAACGCATTGTGTTTTGGCCATGATTTGATTTGGTGTGTTTTCTTTTTATATTTTATTAGATCTGAGGATGATGCCGTCTTAGCATAGAAACAAGTTGTAGTATTTATAACGTTGCAGTATTTGCAGCAGTATCAAGGACCATGGAATTCAGATAAGAAACAAACTCAATGTTTGTATATTCTTTATTTTTTAAAACTTCATAATATTTCTGGTTGCTCTTAATTTAATAATAAGATACCAAATATATGAATGATAACATCATCCTTTGTGGTTTTAGAAAACATAGATTTTAAATGTAATTGACACAAAAGTCTAATTTTTTAAAAAATGTATTGAACTTTTTAGACGTTTGTTAAAATTTAAATATATATTTATTATAATGTGTTATAACTTGTTATTGTTATTACTAGTTTCTTCAAATATAAATCAAATATTGTGCATTTATAGTATTATGCTACATTATATATTTATGTCTTTCACGTTAAGTTAATACAACCAATACAACCGAACTTCACTAAAAGTCAAGTTTTATTGTTTAAATAATCTTAAACGTTCATTTTTAAATATACAAATGTTTTTCAAAAAAGTAATGTAAGTATAATTGATAGTGAGCCTACCTGAAAGAATATAGGATAAGCGTTAATTATAGCAAAGTTCATACACGATACCTATTAGGTTTCCTTTCAGTCTTCCAGTCAAAATGTTTTTTTTTCTTTCCCACCAAATGGGACACATATTAATACTTGTCCTAAATCGTCACCTCGTATCGCCTTCCCTAGTTTGTTAAAACACTAGGAATTCACAAAGCAAAGTGGCCCTCAAGTTCTTGGAAGAGCCGAAACATAAAACAAAATATAGTTGACAAAAGTGTATCCATCACCTTGGCATTGTATGAGTGAGCATATTTAAATAAATATAATAATTATGAAATTATATTGTCACTATAAATCAAAAATAAAATGTAGAAAATAATATTGGTTTAGTAATATATAATATTTAATTAAATAAATTGATTGAACTATAGAAAAATAAAGCACACGTAAATGTGAGCATTTACGAATTATTTGGGCCACCCTTTTTATTATTTAATAAGTTATTATTAATCCGTTTGAGTTTATCATCTTAAAGATATAACTATTATTGGATGTATCTTGCGAATATATAATTTCTCTTCTTATGTCCAGTAAAAAAAATTGTATGCTACTTTTGTATTAGTTAAGTCCACACATTAATGAAGTTGTAAATACGTATGTAATATTGTTAAAGTGGTTGTAGGTAATTATATAATCACGTATGGATTAAAACTTAACATAACTTATGAGAGAATATATGACATTAACCACCCAACTTTAGTGAAGAAATTTTACAGGAATGGGAATAGAAAAATCTAACAGATAAATTACAAAATCATTTTAGTAATTCCCTGGGATAGAACTAAGTTTGTAGATCCCATTTACAATACCCCATATTAATAACTACCTTTTATAATGTAGAAGAAGAACTTTCATCTATAATAGTTCTAGACTATACAAAAAAAAAATGTATATTTCATAGCGATATATGTTTATTGATAAATTCAGATTATCATAATATCTGTTTGAGAATTGTTTCTCATAGCCTCACACTTTAGGTGTAAAAGATGACTAAAGATTTGCTACTACATGAAGTTTCTTCGAATGAACGAAGAATGATTCATAGACGAGACTAAAGTCATTGCCTCAAAGAAAGAGTAGAATCACGATTTAAAAAAAAGAAAAGAAGAAGAAATCTACTCATAACAAGACACCGACAAAAAATAAGTGTCACGTTCTCACAAGTTAACAACTGTTCTCTCCATGGATGACAAATTATTTTTCTGCAAACGTCTATCTTACGAAACATCTAAATTAGAAGTCTGTGTCTCTAATTAATAACATGGTACAGCTGCAACAAAAATTATAGTTAAAATGAATTTCATAAACTTTTGGAAACACCAATTGGAGCTCAAGTCCCCCTTACCCATAATATGCCTGTTATCTTTCAGTTAAATGACCTTTTGACACACACCCTTGCCCACTTTTTATTAACTTCGTTAGGTATGCAAATTAGTATTCAACTTGTTTATAAGTTTTTTTGTACCAATTGTCAAATCTTAACAAAGACCTAATTTTCAGAGTATAAGGGGGAAAGAAGGGTTTGGAAAGTGCAAGACGGAGATGAAAATGGGTGGTGACCATTTTACAACTGCACAACGTTGCGAAACTTGTACTGGTGGCCTGTACACACATGTTTACTACAAATATGTCGTAGCTTGGTGACCGAGTCACCTGATTCCCACGTAGCTCCAGTAATTGTTTCCAGATTGCGGTGCAAATGATAATACCGAGGAAAATTCCCCACCCACAATAATTCCAACGTCACGATTGAAGGTCGACGGATACAAGGGCGTCCAGTTTCAGGAAATATCACTTGCATGGTGACATCATGTTTCAGTCATGTCGCGTTGAAGAAAGGGACACATCTTCTTCTTGGGATGTGACTTATTTTGGGAAATCCCAATGCTCTTATATTCTATATCATGAGCATCCGTTTATTTTAAACGAAACCTTTTTACTTAGACACCCAATGTGGCTTGGGAAATTAACAGTAGTCACCTCCTGAGAATAATGCCTAAAGTATCTAAGCTATAGTCAACTTTTCACACAAAGGGCCTAAAGGAATCTAGAAAAGCTACTTCATCAACATTTGATTACGACAAGTCATGACTTTTGCAGCTGTCACCTTTGATAGATACAATCAATACCTATAAATAAAGTTAAATGTTATCACTGCTTACTATAAAAGAAGTTTATATTTCCTAAGAGTGTCTTCCTATAGAAACTGGAATATATTTTAAAACAAGGACAACAATTGCAGAATCAGAAGAATATATAAGAGTAAGCACTGATGATTTATAGTAATCCAAGGCATAACTTTTCTATAATTTTCTTAAAATTTAAGGTATACATTACAAAAACTGCTTCTTTTAAAAGTACATTTCATGAACAATTAACAGAGATAATATTAAATACAAGATTACCCCCAAACCAGAAAACTTATTTGAGGAGGGTACTCTTTATTCTCAGCTGGACAACAGAGAAATGATAATCCATAAGTTTGAATATTATTTCTGTTTTAAAATAACTATTTTCAAATGTTTAGTACTTTTGTTTAAATGCGGTAAAATAATTTCACTATTCTCTGACTTTTAACTAGAACTTTATTTCTAGAATTCAAATCTTAGATCCGAATCTTATCAAAATCTTCAATTTTATTTCGAATCTCAAATCAAAATTTGAATCCTCGAAACTTTAAAACTGTAAAATTGTAGTTAATGAGAATACTTTTAAAAATAAATTTAAAAATGTTGTTTAGTTTTTGATGCCATTGATAAAACACAATTTTGTTTATAATTTCGATTTTGTCATAAACAACAAAGAAAACCATTTATATGTAAAATAATTATGCAAATAAAATCTTCTTGTCTGTGATTTGTTACTCTCCCAAATACACAAGTGAGTATAATTCCTTTTACAAATTTGCTTAAATTTTTGTATAAAGTCAAGGTCTTCATTATTTTATTTGAGATCATTTTTCTAAATTATTACTAATTTCGAATATTGCGAATGCTATCGGATTCGAGTAATTCAAGGAATCAAGTATTCGAGCGTACCATCTTTATATTTAATATAATTACGATGCTTTTAGGAGCCCTACACTTTCTAGAAATCCACATAGATTTTATATTTTTATGCTCAATAACGTGAATAAAAATATACATACATTATTTTATTGATAAATTGATAGTAAATATATATATAGAATTTTTTTAAAAAGAGTATTGTTTTTAATCAAGTTCAACCTGTAGCACAGTAAATACATATTAATATTAAAGATATTTTTCTTTAAATGTTGGCCTAATTAATTTAGCTCCTTTAAGTGTATTTGTTGCCATTTAAGATTAATACTTTGCATTTTATAAAGCATACTATTGTTATAACATTACATGATCTACAAACTTGAGTACTTTTTCAATTTATTAAATAAATTTAGAAATTTGTTTATTCAAATGAGCAAATATGTCCCCAATAAAAAGTGGCCACGTGTTCATAATATGTCAGGATCACGATGGATTTAATTTCCAATAACGTGGACGTTCTTAGCAAGGTGCACCAAGTGTAATTTTACCAATGTGATCTGTCACTGTGGTTTTCCCATGCCTTCTCCCCACTCAAGTAGGTGTATTCACTCTGC
>CABFOW010000024.1:387897-399445 GCA_902141385.1 Timema californicum
TTCTTGACAGGCTGCTGCTATAATTGGAGACTGTCCACTTGTGCTAGCTACAGCTTCTGGGTCTTCTTGACTGGCTGATGCTGTAATTGGAGACTGTCCACTTGTACTAGCTACAGCTTCTGGGTCTTCTTGACTGGCTGATGCTGTAATTGGAGACTGTCCACTTGTGCTAGCTAAAGCTTCTGAATCTTCTTGACTGTCTGATGCTGTAATTGTAGACTGTCCACTCGTACTATTTACAGCTTCTGGGTCTTCTTGACAGGGTGCTGCTGTAATTGGAGACTGTCCACTTGTGCTAGCTACAGCTTCTGGGTCTTCTTGACAGGCTGCTGCTATCATTGGAGACTGTCCACTTGTGCTAGCTACAGCTTCTGGGTCTTCTTGACAGGCTGCTGATGTAATTGGAGACTGTCCACTTGTGCTAGCTACAGCTTCTAGGTTTTCTTGACAGGCTGCTGCTATAATTGGAGACTGTCCACTTGTGCTAGCTACAGCTTCTGGGTCTTCTTGACAGGCTGCTGCTATCATTGGAGACTGTCCACTTGTGCTAGATACAGCTTCTGGGTCTTCTTGACTGGCGGCTGCTGTCATTGGAGACTGTCCACTCGTACTAGCTACAACTTCTGGGTCTTCTTGACAGGCTGCTTCTGTAATTTGAGACTGTCCACTGCTACTAGCTACACAGTCGTTACCTCCTCTGTTTCATCTAATATTTCCACATCATATGGTGCCTTGTTTTCTTCATCTATCACATTAATTTTATTCAAAGCACTTTTAAGATCATCTTTATCACGTCAGTTTTAACTGAATATTTTGTCAAAATGCGTTTTGTCGAGTTAAAACCAGTTTTAAATGACATTCAGTATAATCTAGTTTTATCTAGTAAGAACGAGTTCTAACTAAAAACGAGTTTTCACTGTAGTATATATATATATATATATATATATAGAGAGAGAGAGATAGACAGACAGAGAGAGAAAGAGAGCAAACAAGTGCGTTAAACTCGTGGAAAGATACAACATATTTTTTATTCCTAGGCTTATAACTAGCTCTCTCTTTGAGAGTTGGAATAGTAAGTTCAGTTATGAATACACCTTACATACATCTGATTGTTAATATTATGGGCGTTTACACTGTAGAAAATGTATACCCATAAGTGTTTTATTCATACGCACCGCTTATTACTACCCGTTTAGGTTTTACACCTATGTAATAGTTACACTAATATGTTAAGGATTAGGGAGGTTTAATATAGAGAAAGTGAAGCCACATTCGCATGTAGGGAGAGTGGAAAATCATTTATAAACAACACTCTTTTTGCACTTGACTGGAATTGAACCCCGATCTCCCGGTATTCACCAGTATAGTCTAATACGAGGGTAGAATTTTATACCATGAGGCTACCAAAGAGGGTTCCACCAGCATTTTAACCCAAGAATGTTATTAACAAACTTATGATTACCAACATTTATTTGAACTTCTAAGATGAGTGTTTAAAGTCCAATTTTCATTGGAAGATTCTTATTTTACATTTAAAAAAGTTATTCAATCTACTTTCACGTATTGATAAGTCAAGTCATCTTATTTGAAACTGTCACTTCTGATAGTAGAAATACCCATAAAAACACTAATAGGAAGAGACTATAGTATCTTAAAATGTGATCAGTGTTACTCGCAAAAACCAGCCTCGGTGGCGTAGTTGGTTAATGCGCTAGTCATTTTGAGCTCGACTGCTGAGGACGGGGAGATCGAGGTTCGAATCTCGGTCGGGTGAAATGGGGGTGGTTTTTCCTAAAATGGCTTTCCACTCTCCCTCCTCGCAAACGCGGGTTCACTTCCTCTAATTCAACCTTCCTAATTCCTAATCCATTAGCGTAATTAGTACTTAAAGCGTATAACTCAAACGGGTTGTAAGACGTGGTGCTAAATAATAATAATAAAAAAAATTAGCCGAAAAAAAAGAGCTATTTGTATTTTCTATACTTACCATTTAAAAAGAGTATTTAAAGTGTACTTTATCAATTTGTTGATTATATGGACACATGACATGCAAACTAAATTAACACAAAAACAAACATAGATCCTATAACTCCAGCCATAAACTTATTACTATGAAAGGAGAGGCCACAAATTTAGAACTAATACATTTACGGTTGTGACATGTCAACCCCTAGACCTGAACACTGGAATTCTTTTCAGTAAAAACATTCTCAGAACACCCAGACACATTTAGAACCTTGGCATCTATGTCACCAGCAGACCTGTCCAGATGAACTTGATGCCTTGATACGCATATCCATAGATATGTGCTCATGAGTTTGTGGGAATGTTTACTCAAAGATTTAAGGTGGTAGTAAGTAGAGATGTAAGCAAACGCTAGTTAATATCTGTATTTTTTAAAGTTTCATATAGAAAAACTGTTTGTAGACTAAAATTAATGAAATGCTGCTTCAGTAGATATGTTTAGTGTGATTTTATAACATAAATTTCAGAAATTTTTAGATAGTTGGTTCAGTAGCATGTCTGTCTACTGTTCTAAGGGTTCCCGATTTGATTTCTGGCATGACCGAAACGTTTATTATTGGTGAAATATCTAACTTTTTTTTTACAGTGATGAATTAATGGCTATGGGCTGATTGTTGTGTCTGTTTTAGAATAACATTGGTTTATAAATTATGTGCTGATATTATCAGTTGGTTCAGAAAGTATACGTTAAATATTTAAAATAAAATAAAATAAAATTTAATAATTGCCATTATCATAATGACAGTTCAACAAGAACCTGTTCAAATGAAAAGGTGTCAAACTTTTCTGTGCTGGGAATCCGGGGTTAAATCCTCGGTCCCGGCACATATTTATCTGATTACAAAGTCCTTCCTTCACCTCTGACAAGACGTGTATTAATCACAACTTGTGAATGTTTGGAATTCCAGGCCTCCACCGGATCCACGTTAAACTGTAGGTCCTCCAGTTAATCTCACAATCACCCTACCATTACACATTAGCGTAAGTGCGTATAGCTCGAACGGGTAGTAAGGCGTGGTGCTAATAATAATAATATTAATAAAAGTGATAATAATATTAGGAAATACCAAAATGGTGAATAAGTAATATTTCCAAATACTAAACAAATTTCAAAACATAATACCGTGGATCTCTCCATTTGTTTCAAGTGCATGGATAAGTCTGACAGTAAGTGCTCCCATTAAAGGTAATATAATTTCCGTATTAATGCACATTATAAAATATGTGATATTTGACCTAAGAATACAATTGTTTACGTGAGATAGGCAGAATTTTGAAACAAATAGACATGAAAATGTCAACTCACTACAATCTTATTACAATATAAATCAGATGGAAGAATTAATAGGAAATTCCTTATATTTTACGATTGGAAAAAAAATATAAGGAAAACTAATTATGCTGAAGAAACAAACTAAAAAACTGGCACAACTAGCTATATCCGCGTTTCATCTCCAATAGAATATCCAAGTAAGACTTTTAATGAGAAATTTATATACGTGACGCTATAAAGAGTTTACGCCAAAATGGATGCCTGGAATGTAGTGCGATGAACAAGAGTCTCAATTGAAACGTCTAAATAATAATTCAATATTTGAAACTATCAATGATGTTTTTTATTCGCATAGTTGTCTAATGTAAGTTCTAGATTCTTTTTCTGTCTGTTTACCGCGTCTTATTACATTCTAGGTTTCATAGGAAGAGATATTTAGACAATACCAATACAATTACTTGCTGGACTAATTTGTAATATTTTACTCTTTTATTAGGGTCATTTTAAGGCTAAAAGATAATATATTACATTAAAATAAATAGTATGCCAACAGTGATAGAATGAATAAATTAGGTAATATGTAAAGTAGTTATATTAACTCATCTAGCTTTAAGATAAGGCCTTTACATTGAAAATAGGACTGATACCATACCATAAAGCGAATGAGGTTGATGGTTTAGAATAAATGCACCAGTATTTTTTAGTAAACTATTTAGAAGAAAGAAGCTCATTAGACCCGAGTGGTTATTGGGGCCCAGCCTTTCAATCCTCAACAAACCAGACAAGACGAGATTGGCACATTTATCCACGTGCTTACAGGGGTTGCGGTATAGTCTAATTGTCAAAATTAAATAACATTTTCTGACAGTTAAAAATATTAATATCTCTACTTTATTTTATTTACAATCCAAGCAATTTCTTCTAAAGCTCCTACTTAATATGTTATGTGTTCATGTTTACAACAATTTTTGTAAAACTACGTGTAGTCTGGATGGGTAGTAAGAAGTGATGCCAAAATAAACCTATTTAAGGCAGTTTTTTAAATTAGGGCAGCAAGGAAAATAAATATAATTAATTAAAAAACTATTTCAGAAATAAACTATTTTCACAAAAAATTAAGAAAAAATAACAGTTTAATACTTTGTCCAATATCTCATTTAATACTCTTTATGGAATAGGGAACTCGGTCATTATAGAATTCACCAACTAACGTAAATAATTTGATAGATGGTTTACATAATTGGGTGGGATATCATTTTGAGTACCTGAGTGTACAATCCTAAAAATATATATAAAAATAAAATAAAGTGTAGTGTATATCTGAACCTGACTGGCCTAATTCACTGAACGTGACGGGCCACTTTGTTCCACGCACGCGCGCGCGTGTGTGTGAGAGAGTGTGTGTGTGTTTTAAGAGCAACTCTAGCGACACCGGACCGAGCAAATTAGTCACCCTGATCACACACACCTAGGTCATTAAATTGCTAGTCTGCACCACCGTGCGATTAAATTACCCGCGACTGGTCCTCTAGGAGGTCACTCTAGATCCACCTTATTTCCCCGACTCGACTGGAGACACCGGTACTAATGTGTGGCCATTGTACACTCAGATCGTTTCAACTAATGATGTGTGACGACATAGCAGAGGACAAAGAGTCAGGTGGTCTCATGCATTATATAAATGACGTCACAGCTCTAAGAATGTGGTAGATTCTGTCACGCACTAAATGAATGAAGTAATAGAATGAAACAAAGAAGTAGGTGCTTTCGTACACGAGAAAAAGAACTTAATAAAAGAGGACCGAGAGTTAGGTGCTCTCATGTGCGAGATGACGGACGTAACAGATGGGAATAAAGAGGTAGGTGCTCTCTTGCACGAGATAAAGAACATAATAAAAGGGGTAAGCGAGTTATGTACTCTTGTGCACGAGATAAAGAACATGATACATAGTGAAAGTGAGGTATGTACTCTCGTGCACGAGATAAAGAAAGTAATAAAACGAGACAGAGAGGCAGGTGCTCTCGTGCACGAGACAAAGGACAAAATATAAGGGGACAGAGTAGTATGTGCTGTCATGCACGTGACAAAGAACGTAAATAAAAGGGACAGAGAGGTAGGTGCGGTCATGCACGTGACAAAGAACGTTATTAAAGGGGACAGAGAGGTAGGTGCTTTCATGCACGTGACAAAGAACGTTATTAAAGGGGACAAAGAGGTAAGTGCTGTAGTGCACTAGATGAAGAATGTAATAGAAGGGGGAAAGAGGTTAGAAATGAATATATATCCTAATTTTAGAAGGAAAGTACATCTGAAAGGCCATTACTACTACCAAAATCCTAATAAATATTAGGATTTTCATAGAAAAAACGGCACTTAAGTCAATCGTCCTTAAGAAAATTAGTGTATGCATGACAGTCATAGATATAATTTAATAAATCCAGTTAATTAATAGAAGGATATTCAGAGAGCAAGTGAATAGTTGAACCGAAGGACATATGAATTGGTTGAATTGTCTATAGTATAAAACAAACTAACTAAGAGGATTAGCAAAGTAAGAACACTTTGATCCTCAAGAATTGGTGGGACAAGACAGTTGAAACGATTATCTACGGTTCATGTTCAACGGTATTTTTGTAGTCAAAAGCGTCTTATATTATATCTCCAGAAAAAAAACTAAATTGTAGTTATTTATCTGTCCAAATTATACCAGGAAAATAAATATAAGTATCTCAAAACCAAGGGTTTTTTTCTTTAAAAAAGTACGTTTATAGCTTGCATGATATTAAGGTAAGATATTTTCTATATTAACAAGAACATACTTTCATACGCACTCAGAATTAATAAAATTGCCCACCATAAGACGTTCCATTTAATTTTAATTAATTTTGGTTTGACAATGAGACATGAGGGATTTTTGTCTTAAAACCATAACAATTTGTGAGAAGTGGCTTATGGATTCAATTATAATATTCAATCAACTATCATCAGTTAAATGGTTTCACGACATCAGCGCTCATCGGCTTAAGTGCAGTACCTTTATAATATTCTAAGCTCAAATCATCCTACTCCATTAACTCCCATTGGTTTAAGTGATCTACCTCCATAATCCTCTCGATTCGAACCATTCTACTCCATTAACTTCCATCGGTTTAAGTGTTCCACCGCTAGAGTCCTCTTGATTCAATCCATCCAACTCTTTTAACTCTCGTCGGTTTAAGTGTTCTACCTCTATAAAAGTCTCAACTCAAACCATCCTAAGCTTATAACTCCCATAGTTTTAAGTCTTCTACCTCTATAATAGTCTCGAATCAAACATTCTACTCCATTAACACCCATAGGCTTATGTGTCCTACATATAAAAAGTCTTGACTCGAAACATCCTAAATATTAACTACTATTGATTTACGTGTTCTACCGCTATAATTCTTGCAGATGTATCCATCCTACTCCATTAACTCCCATCGGTGCAATGGTTCTACCTCTATATTAGTCTCGTCTCAAACAATCCTACCCCATGATATCATTTGGTGCAAGTGTTATAACTGTAGGATCAACTATCCAACCTCTTTAATTCCTATCAATTCAACTGTCCTATCTGTATAATCATCTCAGCTCAACTATCCCACTTTATCAAAGCCCATATGCACCGGTCCCTTAGTGTAGTGTTCAATCTACCTGGCTACAAACCTTGAGGTTCCGGGTTCAAGTCCCGCCTGGTACCATGGGTATTTTTCACGAAAGAGGAGTTATGTCAACTATAATTAGGGTTTGGCTAATAATACTAAAGTTAGGTTTAAAATCACTTCTGGCTTCACACCTTCATAATCACTATCATCACACCATCTCATTGTGGGTATGACTTGTAGACAACCTCCGAGATGTACCCTGGGCAACGTTTTGTGTCATCAGCGTGACTGACTGAAGGACTATAAACACAGGCTACCAAATGAGAGTAAATATATAAATATATATATATATTTATCCTATGGTGTATTTATATATGTATCCCATAGTATAAATTAGCCATACTCAATAATACATTCGATTAATTTGATTTAATTTCTTGCCATTGATATTTTGTCAAGTGTTCAATTCAACTGACCTAATTTCAATACAGACACATTAAAATTAATACCGTTAGATGATTTAAGATACCATAAAACGAGCGCAACTCCCAACCGATTAAAATATTCTATTCAACTTTACTCATGGTCACAATGCTTTCACGACTCTACGTATGTACTGTACATTTAATAATTCGTTTCTTCCTAGATACTGCAACAGGATCATATTTGCAGCTCATTAGTTCCTAATTTGGTCGAGTGTACACAGAGATTGTCGGCGCAGGCTCATGACAAAGTCTTGCTCCATGTGACGTCATCTTGGAATAAGCCTCCACATCAGGCGGTCCATTACTTCGAGTCCTCTCTTAATACACCTATTAATCTACATAATTTGTGTTTTTATTTCATCATAGACAGGCAAGCACGAAGGGCTAGAGGGGGCATAGTGATGCACGCCAGCCATCTAATGATGTCTTCGGCTATGTAACGTAGCACAATCAACTGTGTTTTTTATTCTTGAGATTATTCATTCTTTTTTTCATTATTAAACTCGCAAACGCATTGTTTCTAAAATTCCCTATTGTTTAAGAAACCAGTTGATTTAACTTTTGTATGGCGATTCAAATTAGAAACAATTGCCAAAATAAACAGTATTTTCGCCAGTAAAAAATTGTATAGAATACGATTTGTGAAAATTAAGTAAATAACAAATTTCATTACGTTTTTTTTGCCCAACAACAAAAAATTGCTTTTTTTTAGTTGTGGCTAGGCCCAATAGGTTGATAATAAAATAAAAAATATATTGCGGTAAATTAGGAAAAAATAATTTAGTAACCTTATTAATAAAATTTGACAATATTTGAAATTGATACATATATAGTTAATGATTGTAATAACCAGATAGTAATTAAGCATATGGATTATATTGTTTGGACGTACAATGACATTTTTAGTCATATCAGCCTACCTTCAAACTTTTATTTTTCATAATATCAAATGTTAAAATATTTAAATTCAAAATTAAAACCGAATATTTCTTTAGTCAATATAATTTTAAATATTGAAATAAATAAGAAAAGGATTGAAAATAACTTAATTTTTTATATGATGAAAAAGATAAGGGGATTTATGAAAAAAACATTTTAATTTTTTTTATTGTATTTCTAATTCATATATATGTGTATTTATGCATAAGTGCACAAAAAGCTAAGTTTTACCAAGAATATTAAGTCTATATATATTTCATTATAGATGCCAAGACTTCAAAGCGTGTCTGAAAAAAATTAAGTCAAACTTCGAATCAAAATGAACGTATCCACTTTAGTAAAACGGTCATAAAAACATCATGGGAGAGAGTCAAACAAACGCAAACTGGAACAATAAACGCAGCAATTGCAGTTTTGTCACAACGCCCAAGAATTCACTCTAGAATAATAGTATTGGTCTAGGTTCTTTAGTGTAAAAAATAAGAGAGAACGAGACAGAGGCGATTTACATAACCTTCAATCTTATTACATTAGTTTAGAAACTTTCTAATTATCCTGTGGGTTTCCCACGATGCGGCATCAATATGGCGAGGGGGGAGTGAGATCTGTCACGTCTAGAGGCTGGTCAAAGAGGTAGCCGTCACTGAAAGTGTTTCACCCATTTCGCATTTCAGCTACGTGGTTCAAATATTAAGGGGGGACCTGCTATGGTAGTCGCATGGTATTAGGCATCACTCTCGTATTATATTAGACTTCCGATGATATGGAGATTGAGGTTCGAATGCTAGTCGGGTATACTGAGGGTTAATTTTTATAAACAGTTTTCCACTCTCCCTCCAAGCGAATACGGATAAACTTTCTCTAAATTTCAACCTTACTAATCCCTTGCACATTATAGTAATTAGAGCATATGCGTATAACTTGAATAGGTAGTTAGACGCGGTGCTAAAAAATTGACTATGGGGATTATTTCGTTAAAGCTATAAGAACCTGTCAGATATATATACGCAGGTTGTATACATTTTTACAGTAGAACACTGACTGCCCGAATGGTCAACTACCCAAATCCCTCTAATCAAGACGTGAGTGTACCCTACACTCACGTGATCAATATTTGTTCTACTAAAGGTTAAATGTATTAGTTTGTCATAAGTCATCTGTTTTAAAAGTGTTTATTTTATTTGTATTGTATCAGTACATTATTTAACAAGCGTAATGACGTCCTGTTTTAACTTGACCATTTGGAATTTTCGTACGGTTTGTATATCCAGTTGTTTTTAAGTCTAAGCTTAGCAATATATGAATATGGGTTTACGATCTAACTATCCTTATCAAGATGGTGACCGTTCAAAGATCTATATATCTGTTTGTTACGCGATTATGACTGTCAAACTCATGGAACAATTTTAAAGAAATTACGGCGTGACATTCTTTGAATGAAGTTTGAACGATGGAGGCCTACAAGGTTAGTCAATCTGGTTATCCGTTTAATTATGGTGGCCATTCAGAAGGTTTATATTCTAATAGTTCATCTTAAGTGATATTAATTTAATGTACTAAGCAACCTATCGAGTACGTAGGGAATAATTTTTTTAAAGTTGACATAATATATTGCGTGCCTAACTTTTTAAACCACGTGAAAAACTGTTATGTTCTATAAATATAATGCAATATTTAATATAGTATTAATTTTTTTTTTATCTAACTTGATCACCAAGAAATCGTACCATTTTAAAGTCTAAGGAGGAATTATAGAAGGTATTTTATCTAAAAAGCAAAAAAAGTAAATATCAAAACTGTAGTTACGATAAAAACATGATCTCATTTTTAGAAAGATGCAATTAACATTCCATTAATAAAGTAGGTGAGATTTAATATTCCCAGAGCTGCTAGTAATAATTTTACCATAATTTTAAATGTTGATAGTAATGTTTTTCCTTATTCTTACTAGCCACATTTTCAATCATCCAAACTATCTTTGTTATGAATTCATTAATGTGATCGGCGTTCTACTGTAAAAATGTATAATGAGACTGACGTCATCATACACATTCTCACCAGAATATATATAAATGTTTAAAGGGGTAGAACTCGTGTTGTCCGGTTCAAATCTGTATCCAGGCTGACTGTTTAGAGGTGGCTTTTAATGATTTCTCACTACACCTTAACGCAAACGAGAGTACATTTATTCTATTTTCCACCCTACTTATCCCAACCCATTAGTGGGAATAGGAAAGCAGCCTGGTCGGGTCGGGTCGGGGCCTTGGAGCATGGAAAAATACAACGTGATATTAAAAAACAATATCATTTTAAAACTGGGGTCTACTGGATTGAATTTTAAACACCTAGGTTGGTAAGCAAATATAAACTAGGTAGTAACAATATCGATGTTCACACGATCTAAGTGGTCAGTATTGCAATATACCACATTGCCAGTGACGGGTTCAGGAAGAACTGGTGATGGTTTTCCACATGTGGTTTATCGCTGTGGTTTCCTATCTCTTTTCCACGTAAATGCTGATGCAATTTCTCAAGACAGATTTAATCATCCCTACCCCATAGATTAAGTGGTCAAAGGCGTTAACTACTTGGTGAATTCAAAGTGTGTTTGCGAAGTGGGTTGCATCTTATCTTAAATCACAAAAAAAATCTGCCTTTCACAATTAGAAGCTAATGAATGAAATAAAAAAGTGGGGAAGAGAATTATTGTGTCATCCTGTGAGGAATATCGTTTATTTCCTGATAACACTTCCTTCCCCTCTTCCCTGATGATTATAATCAGAATTTTCATCCAGAAAGAATTGATTTGAATTTCAAAATACACATTTTCTGGTTTCTCACTCTAGATAAGACATATGTTTCCACGGACATTTTTCAATTTACATCCTGGCAGGAAGTTTCCTACCAATAATTTTTTTACATAAACAAAATAGCATTAATTGTAGACGATGGGAAAATATGTTTACTAAAAATTTACTTCAAAATAATACTATGTTATGGTACTTTAGAGATGTAATGTAATTTTTATATTATTACATAAGTATTTAAGGACGTTGTTTTCTGTGACTTATCAGCAGGTCAAGATAATAATTAATACGTCAATTTTATTCAGTGATTTTAAATAAATCTAAAAATTGTCTTATAGTTTCACAATATAACTTTTTGGATCTTAAATTATATTTTGGAAAAAAAAAATATT
>CABFOW010000024.1:401000-467575 GCA_902141385.1 Timema californicum
GGGGTGGGGGGGGGTTTACTAAATATTTTCCCACTTTACCTCCATGCGAATGCCAGTACACTTATACTAAATTCAACCTTACTCATCCCTAGATCATTAGCGTTATTAGTAGTTAGTACAGTTGAAAATAGCTTGAATAGGTAGTAACGTGTGGTATATATATATATATATATAGAGAGAGAAAACATGAAATAAAATGATGACCTATGCAGGAATGTTTGCGGGGTGCTAACCTTTAGAGCAGGGGTTCTTAACCTTTTGGAAGTCACAGAACACTTTTGATTATAAAAAAATTGGCGGAACACCCGTTTCCAGGTGTCATTTTTCAATCTAAATATAATCGTAACTAACAAATATATTAGCTTAGCTATTTAATCGATCTTGATGTACACATACGTACAATTGTAATTTACCCTTGGCAGCAAAAAGCCAACTACCGAGTTGATGGTGGCTGCGTTATCTGTCAGATTGTGATCTTAATTGATCACACATTTGTAGCTGATGATTTCCACACGCCCATCACCGTCTCTTCCTTAAATATGAGTGAGGCATGACCTAGGCACGGGACCACTCCTGGATAGCTCAGTGGCTAGAGAGCTTTGACGTATTAAGCCAAAGGTCCCGGGTTCGATCTCCGTGTCTAAGTGTAATTTTTCAATTTAAAGAATATGATATTCTATCGGTTTCTAAGTCGACGTGTGTAGAAATCTTCATTTGTTAGAATCATAGTAACCAACATCCCACCAAACTGTTGTCATGGGGTATCTTTCACTGGCAGAACACTTGTAACCAGTTTACTGGTTAATAACCAGCGGGGTGACCTGGCAGTCTAAGGGTAAGATGTCAGACTTTTGTGCTGGCAGCCGGGGCTCAATCCTCGGTCCCGGCAAAGATTTATCTGATTACCAAACCCTTCCTTCACCTCTGACAAGACGTGTATTAATATAATAATAATAATAATAATAATAATAACAACCAGTGACCTGCTTCGGTGGCGTAGCAAGCTAACGCGCTAATCATGTTGAGCTAGACGGCCAAGGACGGGGAGATCGAGGTTCGTATCTTGGTTGGGTGAACTGGGGGTGGTTTTTCATAAATTGTCTTCCACTCTCCCTCCACGCAAATACTGGCTCACTTCCTCTAAATTAAACCTACCCAATTCCTAATCCAGTAGCGTAATAGTACTTAAGCGTATAACCCGAACGTGTAGTACGACGCGGTGCTAAATAATAAAACTAATAACAACCACTACTTTAGGGTTTAGGCGCTATGTGGAAACAAGGTTGAGTGTTGTTTGAGTGTTGGTATAGTGCGGGCGTAGTCTAGCTATAATCAGCCAATAATACTCCATTCATGTTCTTAAGTGTTTTCCTGATCAAATGACGTCTCGCTTGTCTTAGCATGCGACTTTCGCCACTAAAACTATAGGAGGGCAACCATGGTTGAAATATTGCTATTTGACAGCAAGCAGAAAATTCTTTATTGCAAACATTGAATGAAAGGGACTTACGACAACCTTTCCGAAAAGAATTATTATTTGCCTGGTAATACGTTACTATATTCATAAAAAAAGTGCTATCAAAAAATTATAATAATACTTCCCCAAGTATTACTGGTTAATTGGAGTTTTCATAAATTATTGAAAGAACCATATTAATTTATAAAACTACTATGTTTTTTGTTTTGTGTTTATGCCAATTAAATATGTAATAGTATGTGAAATAATTAATTAAAAAGTATTATACTCACACTTTTATATTGTTTTAACTTGCCACAAAAATGTTTAAAAAAAAATTGTATATCTTAGATAGAAAGCCTTATAAAATATTAGTTTCAGAATATATATATTTTTTAAAAACACATGAAAAATAGCGACAAGATGGTTTGTATGACATTACTAGCCGCCCTATTTTGGCTGGTTTGCCATCTTGATTTCAGAAGTGCAGGCCACATTTTAGAGGATCTCATTTGAAAAACATTTTTTAGTTGAACCAAAAAAAATGACGTCCAAAGGGTTATTTTCACAAATTCGCGTTTCATTAATTTAAGAACGCTTATTAATTTAAAACACATTTTTCGTGTGAATATTTTGACTGCTAAAAGTAACAACAAATCAACATATGGTCTTACATATCTTAAAGTTTAGCAAATAGATTAGTGGTAACTTTTCATATCTGTCGGATACCACCTCTCCTAATGTAGATTCCCTATACGTCACTTGACCTCGTCCTTTTATTTTTATTTTATCACTACATCTTAAAACCTGTTTATGTAATTATTACACTAATGGTTTTTGGTATGAGAAAGGTTATATATTAAAGGAAGTGTTCAAGCATTTACATAAAGGGGTGGTGAAAAACCACCCTCAGTACACCTGACCAAGATTCGACCATTGATCTCCCCGTCATCGACAGTCTAGTCTACTCAGAGAATAGCGCCTTAGATCATGCGGCCACCGAAGCAAGTTGGCTTCATTCTTGCACACCGATTTTTAAGTCAGTCGATAGCCCTTACTTAACAAAGGGGTTCGGGGGGGTTTGATTCATTGAACGGCAAATAAACGCATCGTTGGTGATATTTGGGCTCCCTCTATCACAAGGGATGCTGCGTATTTTGTTAGTCCTGGAATTAAGTTAATTTATAAATTGTTTGTGTTCTGATACATTTGGCAACTCTAAGAATTAAACGTTAAATACACTCCCTCCCTTGTCAAAAAATAACGTCCTAATTTTGATGTCTGGGTCTGAGATCCATCCAAACACTGCTGAATGTTTATTTTGTTGATATCATTACAATCAAGCGTGTATTATTATTATTATTATTAGCACCACGTCTTACTACCCGTTCGGGTTATACGCACTTACGCTAATGTGTAATGGTAGGGTGATTGTGAGATGAAATGGAGGACCTACAGTTTAACGTGGAATCCGAACCACGGTGGAGGCCTGGAATTCCCCACATTCACAAGATGTCTTGTCAGAGGTGAAGGAAGGGTTTGGTAATCAGATAAATCTGTGCCGGGACCGAGGATTGAACCCCGGCCGCCAGCACAGAAGTCTGACACCTTACCCCTAGACCGCCAGGTCACACCACATCCAGCGTGTAGAAGAAATGTAAAAACGTCAGTGATAAATCAAATGTGTGGAAAAACACTAAAAACATCCAGTCGGTATTTAAACATGGACCTTCCCGTCACTAGTACTAAGCCACTAATCTATTACTAATAATATATTATTATGAGCTCCAGATTTTAATAGCCCTATTTGCCTTAAAATTGCTAAAAATAATAATAATAAAGCTTGTACCGAACTTTAGATAAATGAGCAAGAGTGTAAGGTAATTTATATATCCTTTTACTTACTGAGCTGTGTGTCTCGGACTCATGGGACGACCTAAAATGTATCAGTGATTAAATTGGGGGCTGCTCTTTCTCAACGATGAATCAAAGACCATAAGTTTGGAGAAGAAAGTGGTAAGTGTCTGTTGTGACTATTCTAGAGATATTTTATAGTATACGTGCTAATTAATATAAGTTGATTAAAAAAAGAGATGGTGACCTAGAGGTCTAAGGGTAAGTTGTCAGACTCTTGTGCTTGGGGTCCGGGGTCCAATCCTTGGTCCCGACACAGATTTATTTGATCACAGAGCCCTTCCTTCACCTCTGACAAGACCTGTATTAATCACAACTTGTGAATGTGAGGAATTCCAGGCCTCCACCGTGGTTCGGATTCCACGTTAATCTGTAGGTCCTCCATTTCATCTCCCATTCACCCTACCATTTCACATTAGCATAAGTGTGTACAACCCGAAAGGGTAGTGTGATGCGGTGATAATAATAATAATAATAATAATAAAATATGTTAACTGTCCCTATTAAAAAATACATTACATATACAATCCAGTTGACATAGGAATAACATTTTAGTAAGTACAAACATAATATTGAGGTCAATATTTATACAATTTTAGTGTATATTTGAGGTATATTACAGTCATTAATGATATCTATCAAAAATACCAGCTTCTGATCACATGACCTCACATATGAATACGTGAAAGTAGTTCTAGTAACTTTTCTAGCTGTCAAATAAAGAGACCTTCCAGCTTGACCGTATATGATATGATTAAAACTTAGAATAAATCAAGTACGTATAGAGTATTTATTTTACTTACATAATCAAATCTTCACCAAATCGATAGATTAAAAAACAAAATACAAGACCTTTTAACCAAGCCGTAAAATACCAACCTCGTTAGAAAAATAGTATATGCATCCAAGAAGTTTCCATAAGCCACTTAACAATTTTGTCTAGCCTATTTTGAACTTAATCACCTTAAATAATCACAATTAGATATTTATCCTGACCCCTCACCTCGTACCACTCGTGTTACGTAACTTTTCACATGAAGAGTGAATTCAACTATCTCATAGGAACATTAAATTGGGATTTGGATTTATTGTTTATATTTGGAATTCATTTTAAGAACTGAATAAAAATGATTTAAAGGAAATGTATTACAATACTATATTATTTTATCTATGAAAAATAATACTATATTTTTAAAATTAGAATTCAAGTTTAAGATCTGTGTTACATAACATTGTGATGTACCCAACCTACCCCCATGTAAAACCTTGAATAGTGTTACGTGGCTTATTTTATTCCTAGCATAGCGTATTACTACCCGTCCGGGCTATATGTCTGTGTACTAATTATGCTATGGTTTTTTGATTAGTGAGGTTATATTTCGAGGATGTGTACACACATTTGCGTGGATATAAAATATATAACAATTTTAGAAAAAAACACCAAAACTACACCCGACTAAGATTCAAACTTCCATCTCTCCGTCATTGGCAGTCTGCTATAATGCAAGAGTAGTTCCTCAGACTATGCGGTCACTAAAGTAAGGACGCAGTGTATTGATGACCCCAATCTCGTAATGGAATGGTCAGTCAATGATTGGGAGATCAGGAATCGAGTTCCAATCAGGTGTACTGGGGGTTATTTTTTCTAAAATGGTTTGTGAACCTCAATTAATTGAAGTTGTGGGGACACTTCCTATAAATTAAACTTTTATCATCCCTAACCCATTTGCGTAGTTAGTATTTGTGCTTAAAAGATGAACGAGTAGTGCAATGTGATTACAAACTTAAAACAAAAACAAAACTATTACATAATGAACACGATTGTTTTTTTAAAAAATGTTAAAATATTATTTGCAATAAACGTTAACAAATGTATATTTCACTATCCCCATAATAAAGAGGTTCAAATGATTCATTTCAGAGATCTGTCCCCATTTGACTGGATCTTCTTGACCTATCTTTTGGATCAAGTCGTAAGGCATCCACTCTCCACTTGTTCAGGTTATTAGGCATAATTAAGTTAAGGAAGAAAATACTATAGTTGATAGAAACTTTAACTTAATTGACATGAAAGAAGAGTTAGAACTCATTTAGGTAGAACCACTATCAATACGCCCAACCGGAATTTTAATTTCAATATTCCCGTAATCTGTAGTTAGCTAAGCCAACTGAGACAGCTACACCTTAGACCAAAATGCCATATTAAAATGATTTTATTTTATATTGTACTGTCAATATATAGTCCTTCCTACTGTGCTAATGCCATTCTTTATTTGAGTTATTAGCATAATAATCCAATATCTACTCAAATGAGCTCATCTAAATATATCCATCAAACACAATATTTATTAAACTGAACACGCATTGGTTTATTTTTAAATCCCACTGAACATCACTTAATTTCAGAATTATATTTAAATAAATTTATTAGGGTGTTTATGTATCAAATAAAATGTGAACGCTAGTAGTGTGCGAACAAGTTTCTTAACGTTGATATTTTAAAAGCAACCTCTTTAGCTGGACATAATACCATATATTATGAATAATTAATTTCAATGGTGTATAAAAAATATGTTTATAAGCTTTATGAAATCTCTTTCTATTGAGTAAAAGACCTCAACTTTATCTATTCTCTTTAGGTATTTAATTATAAATTTCCCCAATATTGAATTAAAATATATTTTATACCAATGAAAATTATGAGGTTTAAAGTAAATTTCAATATCTAAAAAATCTCTATAATGTAAACTACAGTTTATCAATCGATTTGATTATATGATGATAATTTTATCTATAACAAAGCTATTTAAAAAAAACTTAAACTTGTTTTTCTAAACATTTTCACTATCGTGACTATTAACCGTTTTGATGGTAAATGGTCTAAGGTGTCACTCTCGCAATAGAATGGATTTGCAATTATGGGGATAATGGGGTTCAAGACTTATTCAGGTGTAGTGGCAGCTTTATAATTTAAACATCCACACAGCCATGCTGAACAACGACAATATTTTGAATGTGCAAACACATTTTGAAAATGAGTCTTTTATTAACAAAATTAGAAAGCTGCCTCAACACATCAAACTAAAATAGTAATCCCCGTTCATGCAGCACTTGTTATCGCTCCATTACAACTTACATCAAATCGAAACACAATCAAAAGGATAAAACAACGTAAATCCATCTGCCTCATCTTATAATAAAATCCTAATTATATATTTATCTATATTTACTCATAATAGAAATAACACTTTGTGTCACATTGGCAACACTATCCATTCGATTGATTGTTTAATATTATTTCTTCATATTGTTAACTTTATACATATTGATCATCTCACTAGATAAAATTTTCACAACTTTCCAATAGTATGAAGTAAAATCGATCATCTTTAACACAGATAAAGTATTTATAAGTTTGTTAATTTAAATATCTATTTAATATTTTGTATATCACATTAAAAAATTTCTTAACCATTTCCATTTATAATGTTTGATTCTAAAATTCATAATTTCATAACTATTTTTATACAATAATTTGAAATAACATTGATTTTCCTCAGACTTGAAGATGGTGTTAAATTCACCGAAACATGTTTTCGTCATAGAAGAAAAAATATATATGGTTAAATCTTAGTTTTTATTCTCCTATCCTTATTATATATATGAACCTGGATGATACCTGAACAGGGGAATCGAACCCGGGACCGGGATTACCATGTCAAGGTGTCATTTTTGAATTTTCGTAATATATCTAGATGAAATAATCCTCACTAAAAGCATAAATAATAGCTTTGGCTATATGATTCATATTATCAATTATTATTAATCTTTCCAAATAAACATGTACATTATTAGAAATAAACTCCCTTTGTCTGACAAAACGCACATTTTGTTATTTATTTATTAGGAAGGTGTGAGGGTTTATTAAACCATTAGAAATATGTTATTTAAACTTTTCTACTATTTAATTGAGACTATCTTAAACATTAAAAATAATACTGCTTTCCATCAATTGATTAACTACTAAATTAAATGAATTTATTTAGGCATCTTATACTTTATCATTTGTTCAAAAAGTTCTATTTAAAAACATTCCTTTTAATTAAGTTTCTAACCATAATACGCATGGAATATACACAAACTAAAAAGGTAAAATTGGGTTGTGTACAAACAAGGTTAGCATACAGGGGCTTTGACCACTATACCACAAGGTCGATTTGGAGTAGAGATGAGAAAAGTAAAATATAAAGAAAATCCACCTTGAATTTTTTAAAGAGTGGGAAGACATTTAAGGGGAAAATGCTCCTCACATCAGTGACCGGGATTCAAACCCACAACCTGATTGACACCTTTGTCCACGTATCCAACAGCGCGGGAAGAAATGAATTATTGAAGATAACACAAACTTAATTTCAATGTTAGTTATTTTACTTGTTTTATTATAATTATTATTTGCAATTACGTGAATATGAGTAAGAGTAATTATGTTTTTTTCTTTCTAATTTTCGCTTTGTATGAAAGTTAAAACTTTACAGGTCTCTCCAAAACGCCACTGGAGATGACGCTCCTTATCTTATATCTCCCCACGTGAACCGGTCTGTACGGCTAACGGGACTGGAGAAGGCCGTGTGTCTTGAATAACGATTGGTCATTAATAATTTCTGAACCGAGGATAAACTTGGACAGAGACAAAATTGCGGTGATTATTGCAAACACTAATTAATGGAAAGCATTCAACTAGTTATTTTCTTCCACGAGATGTTTTATAAACAAGTTTGTGAAACGTAGTGGCGACGGGTTTGACATAGAAGCATTTAGTCTATGGGTCTTGTTTCGTGGCATATATAAAACATGTGTTTATTTTAAAAGTTTAATAGGAAACGGAAATAAATCAACCAAATGGGTTCATTATTAAATGAAAGTAAGTAAATATATTTTGACCCACTAGTCAAACATTAATTGCTATCAAATTTTAAGGCTCATATTGAAAGCCAAGTTTGTTACCAAAGAATTAACTAATATTATAGTTTAATTTGATAAAAGAGTCGATCTCGTCTTTACCGGATTTTTGGTGATAAGAAATGTGGGGTAGGAATTCAAACTGGTTGAAATGATCTGGTTTAAGCTCATGAATTTACAACTCTCCCTCCACGCAAATTGAAGGTAACTCCTTTAAAATCATACCATCTTCATCCCCATTATATTAGAGAAAATATTAGGATATCCCGAACAAATAGCATGAGAGCAAGTATTAAAATGTGACTAAATATAAGTCTGGAGAAAAAAATATATAGCGAGATTACACTGACCATATTTTAAAGATGTTAGTTCCTTTCAAATACGACTCCTTTGAGTAGCTGTGTAGCCTGTTTGATTACTAATGTAAGAATTAGTGTTCAATTACTCACATACATTGGTTTGCCTAATTGTGAGATTGGTTTTGATACCTTTAAAGTAAATTAAAGTAAAATAAAGCTCTGGTTTTTTATTGCTGTGCTAAAAGGTATTTTATAATAAAGTTTTATAATATATTTGAGGTATTTAACGTGCACTTTCTGAGCCGCTGATTTTATTGGTACACGATAATCTCTATGAGCGATGGCGAAAAGGCCGACCAATTTTTCTGAAAAGATATTTTAACATCGCTTCTAGGGTTATTTTACACGCCACAATCGACATAGGACCGACGGCTCTACTATCTCTCTGAAGGAAGTTGTGCCACGGATTGTTATCCCCAAGAAATATCCGCCAATCCCGATTGGGTTTGATAAAATAAAAAATATATAGTACCTGAGGTAGTGGGGGATTGGTATAAATGTGAAGCTCATTTATTCGGATTTGCCAGTGACAGTGAGGTCATGGATCAAATTAGCTGGTATTAATGAGTTTTTCTCTTAGCGGTTTCTTACTCTCCCTCTACGCAAATACAACTAAATTTCCTCCTAAATTACATATGGATAAAAATACGGGGTCCAATTAGTTGCGAAATTAACGCCTTATACCAAGTGACCACAGGAGTGAGCTAAAAACATTTCAAAGGGAAGTGTACCTTAACCTAATTACTTAATTAACAATATATCTTATCTGACAACTGAGTTTTAAGTACCAATTGAATTCCTGTTATGGCTGAAAATGTATCATTTGTTAAATTGTTCTCCTTCACAGTCGGCTTAGGAATTAAATTAGTTAGGGTTGCTGGTACGATCAATTGGTCAACAAAGTATATTTTTTAATCTCAAATTATAGTTAATTAAATATAAGAGATCCATTGGAGCGATTTAGAAAAAATTAGAATCCGAAAAAATCACTAATCATTAAATTATCCTTTATTTGATTGAGGTTTAGGGTGAGAATCAAAATACTTCCCGGGGTAGAGCCCTTAAATCTAAACATCAAGTTTAAAGTAAACCAATCAAACCGTTTAGGATCCATTGCCAAACAGACAAGATTATAAAAGAGGATTCCATTATTTAACGGACGAAACATTTATTTCTGCAATTGCAGGAATTAAACCCGTGACTCTAATCTCTGTAGACAGGCACGCTATAGGCTTATATAAAAGTAGTATTCTTCTTACAATGAAATCTGTGGTCATATTAGCAAAGGCGTAGATCTCCACAATAATCTGAATTGCCGACAACCAGGTGATCGTTCTTTCAATTAATGGTCGTGTGTAACCTATTGAGCGTTTCTCTTCCAAAATTGTTTTCCCTTCTCTCTTCGCGCAAATGAAGGTGCGTCACCTCTAAGCCGTACCTTCCTCATATTTCATCTCAATAGTGTAAATATGCAGTAAGCCTGAATGAAAGATAAGATGTGGTGCCCAAAAATATTACCCTACTCAGAGAGTCTCTGACTGTACCTTTCCTAAATGGGAGACGTGGGCTCCTCAAATCTCATCAATCCCCGCCTCACAGCCCCTGGAGGACATTCCCGGACCGGAGACTTTTATAAGAAACAACGCCGTCTGTCCCTGGCTGACTGGCTCTATAAGACTAATTAGGTTCCCAGCGGGACGGAGACATGGTTTATTACGATCAGAAAGAGAGAGAGGGAAGACAGTGGACACCTCTCCCAGATGATTACAGTGGCGTAACCTTGAAGACAAAAAACAACACCGGCCCCCGTGGGTCTTCTTCAGGAGGTATTTGTACGTCAAGGATGTGCGAAGTGACCCTACTTATTATTTAAATATTAAATATTTGACGTGCGGCTTCAAAGTACAAAGAGGAATATTTGTTTAGTGTGAGTTGAAGGATTTTACACAGAACATGAAGCATAGGCTTTGACTCCAGGCTAGGTGCGTTGCAGATTGTATTTTTTTACATTAACTAGTAAGAACTTTTAAATGTATTATTTTCAGTAATCTTTGAGGTCAAATTAGTGTCATCTAAAGTTATATCTGGGCTGTCTAACCACTCGACTCTAAAAATTTGAATATAAGAGCAAATATTCTATTTTTTTTAAATTACAATTATTATACAAATTTCACAGTTTTAATACCATATCGTTAATTCAATCTTTCACTCTAATCCTAAAATTACCTTATTATTTAAATAATTGATTACATTAAAATAAATTATACAACACAATTGTATTATTTCTTTTATAGTTGGTCAATAATATAGTCTTAAACCCAATTTTCCAAAACTCACTATCAGTAAAAATTCTCTGATTTTTTATTATTTTTAGATTACGATAATAAATTTTAATGTACCATGTAAACAATCCATATATAAGCATTTTAAAAAACGTATTGAGAGATATTTTTAAAAGACGCGATTATTATCTATTAGTAAACTACCCCTAAACAATTTTTTCCCACTTAAAATAAATAGTCGTATGCAGTTATTATTATCATGTCAATCACAGATATGTAAATATTTAAAACATATATGGTGTCATTTACAAAACACTTTTAATTTAAAAAAAATCATTGGTAAATAACCCTTATTTTTAGGGCTAGAACCAAAGTTATAATCTCCTGATATAACATATAAATATTAAGTTTGAACAAGATCAGTGAAATGTTTTATTCTATGTTCACAAGGACAGACAGATGGATGAAAAGGAAAACACACAAACATGGGTCAAGACAGAATAATCGCAGGACCAACTTTTTGGGGATGGGGGGACAAAACGTCAAGATTCATCACTTTCGGGGTCGTAGAAGTTCACAGTTACAAAACTTTCTCTTTATATGAGAAAGTAATAAATGTCGGTTGACAAATTCATACTAGTCGAGGGGACTTTCTAGATAAAGCTTCTTACGTAGACAAAATAAAAACTTTATGGCTTCAGCCTGCAAGAGAGCTATACTGACTAAGCAGCCGCTGAATGTTGGCAAAGATGGAGCCAACGTTTACGGGTGGAGGGTGTCATGCGGTCAACACAACCAAACCTTTGGTCATTAATCTTAGTTTTATAGACCGGAGCCTTTCGTTCTTTATTCAAGTAGATCTTCAATTGTCCTCACGAGGCTGAGTTGACACCATTCCTGACACACTGCTTGACTAATAATATTGATCAGTCGAGAATTGAACCCCGGGTATTTAGATCAATATCCAGGGAATTTGACTACTAGACCACAGAATCAGGTAGATTACATAGTACATAAATTTATCCTATCACCAGGAGGTCCAACGTATTAATAACTTTGGTTTGCTCAGTGTTTATAAAAAATATTAATATATTATTAGACATTATTTTTCACCTGGTATTACTTACTACTCGTCTTATATGTACCCACCCTTGCGTGAAAAAATAGCGTAAAACCATAGAGGAAGGCATCATTAGTTCTCCTTACTGAGATTCGAACCCAGACCTCTTGATCATTAACAAACCAGACTAGATGATCCTAACATTCATTTAGACCACGTGCCTACTGATGTAAGAGAATATGAACTATTATTGTTATTATTATTTAATTAAATTTTCCGTATTTATAAATATATAAACATAAAGAATAGCTTTTATATACTTTAGAATAAATGTTGGCACCACGTTTTACTACCTGTCCAAACTCTACGCATATATATTATTTACACTAATAATTTAGGGATAATGAAGGTTAAATTTAAATGAAGTGTACCCGAATTTGCGTGAAAAGAAGGTGAAAAACTATTTCGGAAAAGTACCCTCAATACACCTGATTGATATTCGAGCTCCGACCTCTCAGTTATCGGCATTCTAGTCCAACACGAGTGTGACTCCTTAGACCATGTGACCTTAGAATAATTATTTATCATTTTATATGTATATATTTATATATAAATAATTAATTTTATTGCTTAATATGACTTAGGACTGAACAAGCTATCCTTAAAACTATGGCATTACTGTTTTTTATTTGCCCATTTAAGTTTACAAAAGGTTTTTTAGTGTCTTGAAAAGGATAAACTAGTGGTTTTGTGAACACCTGACCTCGCTCATATGATTACTAAAGTCTTTAACATCCTCTTTGGATTTAAAGTTAAATATCTTTTTTAATTTCTCCTTGGATTTAAAGTGGATTTTTTCCTGATGATCAAGTTAAACATTAATCAAATTAATACTATATATTTAATAGTACATTATAATCATAGAAAATAAACGCTGTCCACAGGGCTTAAGATGTCAGCCTCACAATATAATATGTCACAATTAGAAAAAAAGAATTTAGGTACTTACTAGATTGCTTAAGTTATAAAATTCAAATAATTTAAGATGAGTTATTAAATGAAAAACATTTTTAAGAGAAAGCACATTGAAAAACGATATAAGTCATCTTTCGGCTTGGTTTCAAAGAAAATCCCAACCAAATGTTGTTAAGACTTGGTTCACACATTTGACAGGTATCGCGTAACATCCAAATAGAGAAACAGATATTTGAGGGGCCAACATTTTTAAAGGATAGCCAAATTAAAAACCATATGCATACGTCTTTCAGCCTATGTTTAAATAACGTCCTTCTGCCCAATATCATTAAATTTATCCACGTGTTTGGTAGTTATCGTTGAACAAATATCAGAAAGACAAACGAAATGACAAATGGTCAAGTTAAACCAAAACCTCGATATCCTCTGCCAATAATTTGCCTTTAACTTATATCTACACAGTTTGAGTCATTCGGTTTGAAATCTTTTTGAGACGTAGATAACCAACTAAACAGGTGAAACTACGTTTTGACCTTGTCCTCCTCTTACAAACCTTCAATTACGACCAGGGGGTTACGAGGTCACACCGTGACTGATATGCCAGTCCCACCGAACCATGTTATCATTATTAATTCACAGTCCAATGAAATGTCATTTTTAATACCGCATCACTCTGTCATATATTTTATACTCTCTCGTTTCTAACTCTCTATATATTTTTTTTCTTTTACGGTGTCGTGAACGGAATGAGTCTTAATAATATAAAAGGAAACGTGTATTGGTATTTCATAATACGTGCTAGAAGTGATTGGTTGACACATGAGGCATTGTTTGGAGCACCGACATTGCGTTACGAAATAAGGCATGGCCTTGTTTAATATGAAGATGATAAAGTTGTCTGTAAAATTTACAAAGTCTTCGAGCTCAATGAAATATGAAACGATACTACGCAGATGAGCTATTTTTAATAATTTGAACCAGTGGACACGTTTAAAATAGGATCAATCTCGTCTGGTCTGTTGTTGCTGGTGAAGGGAAGACAGGGATGGTAGAGGGGTTAAGTGTTCTATTTAATGTGGTGGATTTTTTGTAAATAACTTCTTACTCTTCTTTCACACAAGTGAAGAAATATTTTCTCTAAAATTCCACTTTTCTCATCCCTTCACAGTTGGTGAAAAAAAAACTGTCGGTAATCCGAGTTGATTTTAAGATGCCGCGGAAAAATAAGCATCAAATTTATATCTTAAAACAGTGGTTCCCAACCTTTTCCTTATTGCGGATTATCTGAAAGGAGTGCTAATTCTCCGCGGCTCCTTAAAATCTCCCCTGACATGCGTGGGGAAATTAAAAACCTACGCACACATTTCTAATGTTTTGCGTATCCCATATCATACTAATAAAATACAAAATAGGTTTAGTTGATTAGTAATTTAAAAAAAACGTTTAAGCAAATTTTGAATATAAAATCATTTTTACATGATGTGAAAATACAAAAAAAAAATTTAAATTATATATTTGTACCGTTGATCCTCACAGGACTCATTGTGAAACCCAGGTTGATAACTTTAGGGTCTAATACCCACCTACGTTGAAATAACTCTTACAGAAGTAATGGTCTTATCTTCTCAGGCAACAGACTGTACGATGAGTGTGTAATGCAAAGCGAAAGACGTCTTGTAGCTCATTTGGCCACCTGTATAATATCCACTCCAGGTCACGTTAGAATAAATGCGTCCCTTCGGGACAATGGACTCAAATTGTCGTTAGTATGAGGATGAGGAGCATTTCTTTGAGTTCGTTGAACCACTACCAACTGTAAACAAGAATGCATGCTCTTTATTTTCCTCTCACCATCTATTTCACAACAACAAAAAATCTATCTCTGTAAAAAAAACATAAACAAATCATGTCCCACGCAGATCGAAGATATAATCCACGTAAATTGTATGTTATTAATCATCAAGAACCAAACGAAAACCTGTTCACGGTTAAAATATAGCAAGTTTACATTGTCATCTGCAGTCGATAAATGTTTATATTACCATTATTATTACCGACTGTGCTTTAGAATCAGGAGTTAGCAGAGTGGGATTTATTCTGGTCCAAGTCTAGATCATCCAGCGTCTTTTTATCTTGTAATTAACCTACCAACAGCATATTATCATTCACATGAGAGCACAAGGTTAAACTAAAATGGAGATATCCTTAGAATTATTTAAGCCAGCATGGGTTCCTTATCCATACTATTATTACTAATATTAGCACCTCATCTTACTACCCGTTCGGGTTATACGCACTTACGCTAATGTGTAATGGTAGGGTGATTGTGAGATTAAATGAAGGCCTGGCATTCCCCACATTCACAAGATGGGATTAATACAAGTTTTGTCAGAGGTGAAGGAAGGGTTTTATAATCAGATAAATCTGTGCCGGGACCGAGGATTGAATCCTGGACCCCAAGCACAGAAGTCTGACACCTTATCCCTAGACCACCAGGTCACTTTATCTATAATAATAAAAGGAAGTGTTTGTCTCTGTGTGTTTGTGTGCGATGCCCAATCAAATCTACAGCACGCAGAGATCTGAAATTTTTAAACAGGTGGACGGAGGGGGGGAGGGGGTCCGAATGCACCTCCAAGCAGGATTTTAAAAATTTTAATTAGATTTTTAATTAGGATATTTTTAACAAATTTTTGGAGAGTCACAGGCAAAGCCGTGTGGGATTGTTAGTTACATTATATTTACCAATAAATTAAAATAATATATTTTCTTGGGTCTGAGATAAAATATGTTAACAAACTTCGATTCAGATGTACTAAAGTTTTTGACAGATTAAAAGCCTACTAGTTTTATTTCTTGCATAAATTCATACATCAGGTATCACGGTCTGCAACCGTCATGTGGGAAAGATAATGTCATTACCAATAAAATTATAATTATAATATAGTAAACTTCTATCAACGTTGACAGCAAAAAAATGTATTTTATAAAAGGTTTTTTCAAGCATAACGTTTTACTAACCGTTCGGGTTGTATGCCTATGCTCTAATTGCATAAAAGAGTTAGGGATTAGGAAGTTTTAATTTAAATTAAGTTCACCCACAGTTGCGTTGAAGGAGAATGGAAAACCATTTAGAGAAAACCACCTTCAGTGCACTCGACCAATATTTTAATCCCTATCTCCCCTTCTTCGGTAGTCTAGTCCAACACGAGAATAGCTCGTTAGACCATGTGGCCACCAAAGTGGTTTATAAAATGTTCTTTAAACCAGAATTCTACTTTAAGAAAGGTATAGAGGTCTAAATTATATCAATTCTAGTGATACCTATTAGT
The DNA here is from genome assembly GCA_902141385.1 of Timema californicum. Classification (NCBI taxonomy): domain Eukaryota; kingdom Metazoa; phylum Arthropoda; class Insecta; order Phasmatodea; family Timematidae; genus Timema; species Timema californicum. The sequence continues at coordinate 417,338 of CABFOW010000024.1, forward strand.
CATTTTTGGCAAAAGGTTAACTGATACTACATTTTATATTTTTTTTTAAAATAACTATACTCAGTAATTATTAGATATATAACTATCTATATTATTGGACTTTTTTATATCACTAACGTTGTCAGTATTCTATCATCTGGTTCGTATCATTTAGTTTTGACGGTCGCAATACTTTACCTTGGATGTTCAAAAAGTTGAAAATAAATATATTGGCTTATATCTTGAAAATTTTTCTTTTATAAATATATTTTTCAAATAAAGATTCTTAGTATAAATAAATCTACATAGTTACAATGATAAGTAATTATATATTTCAAAGATCTACGGAGATATGATACAAATTTAGAGTCTATGCATTTGTACGGAACCCTTAAATTCAATTTGACGAAGAATTGAGAGTAGCCATTTTGTTTGTAATAATGACCAATGCTTAGAAAATAAATTTAATCAAACTCGTCAAAGCCGATTTTAAGTAAGTCAATTTTTTTAAAATCTTTTTACAATTTAGTAAACTAATCTTAATTTTAAGATTAGACAGGCACACAGACAGATGGCATTGCAAAAACCACTTTTTATGGTTCTGGGGGTCATTAAACGTCAACGCCCATCAACATCTCGGGTTACTTTAACTCAAATGTTGGAAAAGCTATATGTATATTTTCGTATAGCTTGAAAAATATTGGTTTTATAAATATAAATACCACGTAAAAGACTTTTATTATAAATATCCCTTATTATATGCAATGATAAGTAATTTCATATCTCAAATACTTACGGATATAATCATTAAGAATTATAATTTACGCATTTGAAAGGAACTCTTAAAGTCATTTTGATGAAAATTTAAGAGAAGCCATTTTGTTTTAAATATTAATCAAAGCTTAAAAAGGAAATTTAATCAAAATCCTTTAAACCAATTTTGAGAAAATAGATTATTTATCTCATCCCCTGGAAACTACCCTTAATTTTAAGATAGATATTTAATTCCAAAAACCCCACGTGGCAGCCCTATGAAAAGCTAAGATATCAAGTCTTAGCCCGATCGGTAAAATAGTTTAAGCTCTAGTCCAAGGTGCAGACAGACAGACTCCTTTGTCCACACAACCAACGACGCAGTTACTAAACTATCATGGATTATGAAAGCAACTGATGCCAGTCGTTTTAATCCTAGTATGCTCTAATAACTACCTCCAAGAATGAACGTAAAGTTTTATCACTCATAATCTAGGGAAACAGCACTCAACTCAAAATAGTAATATTCTGAAAATTGAAATATAGCATCTGGATACGGAAATCGAACATGGGACCTTAGGTTTAGTACGCCAATGCTCTCTTACCACTGAGCTACCCAGAAATCGTACCATGTTTAGGGTCATATAATATCAGTGAAGAATGACCCCGGGCAAGGGATGATTCCTGGATAACCCAGTGATTAGAGCATTGACGTACTAAGTCAAAAGTCCCGGGTTCAATAACCTGTGTTCAGGTGCCATTTTTCAATAATCAGAATATGATATCTAGATGCAAGTAAGTTCTCACCAAAACAAATATAATAACCTTGGCTATTCGATACTAAATAGTGAACTTAATTTTCAAGAAAATTAATAGTTTGGTAATATGACAAACTTAAACATATTACTAAATTATTTTAAAATGTTATTAATTAAAATATTAAAAAATGTTATAAATCTACGTTATTCAAATGCTAACAATTTATAAATGATCTGACAACCTATGATAACAAAACTTGCAAAATAATTTTAGTGTATCACTATTTAAAAATTAATCGGAATACGAAAAATAAATAGAAATAAAAGTTACTTTACTTACTTTTTATATGTTGTTAGGATCTCAAATGTTCATTGCAATTTACATATATTTCTACACCTAATCTATATTGAGCTAATTCTATCCAGTCCAAATCATTACACCCTATATTTTAAGGTCCATTCTAATGTCTAGGTGTTCCCAACGGTTTCTTCCCATTAGTTTTGCATGGTTCTAGATTATTCCATTTACGCTGCATGTCATGCATACCGCAATCTCCTAGAAGTGATTATCCTAACAAAGTATTGGGATGAATACAGGGTATGCAACACATCGCTATGTAACCTCCTCCTTTCCCCAGCAGCCTCATCTCTTTATAGACTAAATATATTCCTAAGCCCTTTGTTTTCAGACATCGTATTATTATTATTTGAATTTTTTTCATTATTCAAGGTAAAAAACCACGTTTCAAAAACATAAATAACAACCAGTAAAATTATTGTTTTGTAGATTATGAGATTTACATTCTTTGCCAACAGGTCATATGTCAACAACTTACTTACCGAGTATTAGTATGTATTTCTAGGCTGTATTATTTCCCCAATTTCCAAAATAAATTATAATTGCTAGTTAAAATTTTGGCTATATATTTAAACTTATTAATTCTGTAAAATTAATATGGGTGAATAAGGCGTGGTGCACGGGGAAGATGTTAATAATAATAATAGTGATTCTATAAAAACATTTAGAATCAAATCAGGTTTCCCTGAACATGAGTCGATATTGCCTCTAAATGTAAAACACCAGAACAGTCCATTCCTCTTTATATGAGTACCCGAAAAACACTATAGTTTTGACGGAGAAGGAGAAAAAAAACAGGTTTATTGAACCTTAATTTAATTTAAATATTACGTTTTTAATCCTCATGAATTACCCCGAGGTGATCAATTTTTATTAACTAACAACTTCGTTGTCCCATTTTACATAAACCTGTCCACGTGATCGCTCTTAATGACGCTAATTGTTGGTGCTCGCTGTGTTATTGACACAAGCAAAGGTTACGCAACCGCACAGTGTAATTCAAAGATTATGTCACTCAAAAAAAGTTAATTTAGCAATTGATGAAATATCTTCTTAACCGTAAAATTATTAAACTTGGGCATCTGAAATTAAAGAAAACATCTTTACGTAGTTTTTTTGGGATACCTTTACAAACACACATGTCGTAAAATAAAGAATTTCCACTTATATAGCTTTGCTAGATAAGTTTGAAGGCCACTCTCATAGTTGAGTGGCTCGGGAAACTGAATACAAAATATTTTAGGCACCATTGTGTGATACCAAATTATACATGGCATTTATTTTGATGTTATGTTCATTTTGTTCTTGTGTAAATTAAACTTGACGTAGATAATGCTATATGTAGTGTAAATAGTATTTGAGATAGATTGCACAAGTACGCGGTGTGACTACCACGGGCAAGGAATTTTTTTCTTCAAGCGGACACAAAACAAATTCTTCGTTATTTTCCTTCTCTAACTCGGTTTTTAATAAATTTCTAAAAATCTGGTCAAAGATTTAAAATTCCTGCTTCTAAGTGCAAATGTTAAGAATAAGGGCTACTAATTGTACAATTTCAGCCCTCTGCGAACGGTAGATAGGCTATCACTCAATGCGCATAACAGAAAGACAGACAGACAGACAAACTCTTCATTTTGTTAAAATAATATATATTATATATATTGTTACATTCCTGCATTTAGAAAGTCAAGTGAAACACCTAAATTTGGCTAGTATATAGTAGATTATGAATATATTTTAACTAATAATATTTTTTTTTTTTTGATTTATTCAGGACAGTGACCGTGTAGTCTAAATTTTTAGCTAATTTACTTTGATTTTTTGATTATCTAGTGACGAGCAGTTCGGAGCTTGGATCCCTGCTAGATAGATTTAGAACGTTTTTCCAAAATAGTTCACCCCTATTTGTACATGAAAATGAGTGAATATTTTCTCTAAATAATAAATACCTTCCTCATCCATGCATTAATAATGTAATTAATATTCGCGCGTGCAAGCTGAACGGTTGGTGAGATGCGGTGAAAAAAAATCCTTTTTTTTAAATTAAATACGTTCAACAGCTTTGATAGTAATGGCTTGATTAATACATGGTTAGGTGATGAGAAAGGTTATTTAGAATGATTCTACCCGTATTCGCATCGATATGGAATTGAAAACTAACTTTTATAAATCTAAGTTTGGTGAAATAAATCACCGATATAAAAGTTAATATGGTAATTCACTTAAAAGGCGCGAATCCAATAATATACAATCTAGAAGAACCCCATCAATCAACTGTGTATCTAAATATGATACAATTATGTTAAAAATGTGTGTGAATTATTTTCTTTAAAAAATCATATGTCGTTATTTTAATAAATTTGCTGTAATTTTAAGAATATTTAATCAAGGACCGCAAATAGAAATCACGCGTGGAAAACTATCCCCGGGGATTGAGATCCAAGCTTCGACATCCTTATCATCAGCAATCAAATCTACTGTGAACCTGATGCCCTATACCATGCAAACATAGATGTAACCATATTTTTGTGCTACACACTTCTTACTATTTATTTAGGCTATCTTTGTTTAAATAAATATAAAATCATCACAACTTGAATATACATTTTTATGATCGGTAAAAATGTAATCATGGTAAACCCACATGGATGAGATTGAAAAATAAAATAAAAAATCGGACGTGCAAACCTTTAATATCCTTCCATTCCTAAGGATCCTCTCTTAACACAATCAAAGGAGATGCTCTTTATGTTGGGGAACGCTACTTAATGTCCTTAGTCTAGCAGTTTTTATATAAAACGAAATTTGTTTGCTCAAAATGAGTAGAGTAACATGAGTAGACACGTTAAGTTTAGTTTAACTTACATATAAATCTCAATTTTTCTTGAATATTTGTTGTGAATACAGTGGAATTTGTAGCCTATGTTTACAATAATTAAGAGAAAAAATGATGTTCAAATTCCGCAATGAAAATGATAAATATTCAAGTTCTTCTGAGACTGGTATAATGTAGTAAAGTAAACTAAACATATCTAATGAACTAAAATTCTATTAATTTTTAAAAAAGAGTATTTTGTATAAAAAAATTCAAAAATATTGTTAATAACTCGCATTTCCTTCCACTTTCCCTTAAAGAGCATAAGGCGAAGGGGGGAGAGTTAATCAAATAAATATATTAAAATACGCTTGTAGCTAATTTAAGTCCTTAGTAAATAAAATACATATTTATGGCAAAAATTGAAAGTTTTTTCCCCACCGACCAATTATACCTTTTATGAATAGAGGCCTTTCCAAGTGACAGCGCTGTCACGAACCTACCGTGCTGCAAAAGACTAATAGGTTAAGTGAGACGTGCGCAATACCATTACATAACTTTGTCTTCACGAGTCTGTTTATAATAAACAAGCTATTTATTTCCACCGACCATAAAATCTTGAGGCTTCGTGATTATAACTTCTCCAAACAGATGATAGCTTCAGAATAGTAGCTTTAGTGAAATACATTTTACTTACATTGAAATCATCCATGGCAATGGATATGCGTTGTAAATGTCAATCTCATTTTGTTTTGTTTTGAAGTGACGGGAAGGTTGTATCTCAAATCCGGATCGTAGCATTAATTATTGAGGGTGGATTGTCTATAACTGTTTTTCACTCTGTTTCACGAAGCTGGTTTGTTTTATTTGTGTTTTACTTTTTCTAATCACTACCCCATTAATGTATGAATGTGGCTGGATCATACACGCGATAAAATAAAACATGAATTATTCCAATACAATAATTTAATCAAACAAATTTCGTATCACAAATTATGTAATCATTTAAAAAATATTAGGATGTGTATTTTTGTGATTCATTGAATATAGTATTATTAATATTATTATTATTAGCACCGCGTCTTACTACCCGTTCGGTTTATGCACACTTACGCTAATGTGTAATGGTAGGGTGATTGTGAGATGAAATGGAGGACCAACAGTTTAACGTGGAATCCGAGCCACGGTGGAGGCCTTGCATGTGTATATAGTAGACGTTAGAATTCCAAAACCAGGCACCCTGGAAAGCTCTTTTTTCCACCACAACGTCATACTACCCGTTTTGGCTATACGCTTATGTACTAATTAAGCTAATGCTTTGAGGTATTAGAGACGTTACATGTCTAAGAAGTGTACCCGCATTTGCGTTGGGGAGGAGTGAAAACCATATTTTTAAAACCACCCTCCATTCATCCGACCAAAATACTAACCCCAATTTCCCCATCCACGGCAGTCGTGTCTAGCGTCTTAGACCATGCGGCATGCGTGTTTAGAGGAACACAATATAAATTAAAGACCAAGTGAAAATATCAACTTCAAATACAAAGAAATATCACAAAAGAAATGTCAATCTTTATTCCAGGGAAAAATTAAAGTTGTGTTGCTTGTTCTGTATTCATATTTGAATATGGAATATTAATTGGATTTTGTTATACATTTGAAAACTATGTGTTTGAACAAACAGATGAATTATCCGTTAAAAGGTAGATGATTCAGATCATATATAACGTCTTGGACCGCATGATAACCAATGCGGGTGTTACCAAGTCCAATAGAAATCTAACGAGTAACTTGGCATAAGTTTACTTACTTAAGGAAAATTTAGGATAAGCATCTTGGGTATTATTTTTTAGTTTCTTAAAGTAATTTATTGCGATGCCCTAAATTACGTAACTAGCAGTGTGGGTAGCTACCAAATTAAATAAATACTACAACACACCGCACAAACTTTCTCCCAATATTATCTTAAAATATACATTTTATAGCTATTCGAAATGTTTATTAATTGAAATAATATATTTATATACATCGTTGTAAAAACACTACACCAAAGATCATAAATGAAATAAATAATATACACTGTAAACTAATTACTCTGTGGCTTTATGAACTAGGAACACCATTAGATAAAAATTGAGAAAAGATAAATATCTTTGACCACCAAAAATCATAAGAATCAAATTCATTTTTAAAGTCTTAAACTAAAAAGTATATTATATATGTCATACTAATTCAGACCCTATTAATTTTGCAAAAAAATATATATATATACATTTTATTTTTAATAAGACTACAACTTTACATTTACGGTTATCGTATATCAAATAGTTGCAAAGAAATAATTATAAAAACTGGAAAATCTCTCTCATGTAAAGTACCCTCAAAGTCATTTTCATGAGAAAATGAGAGTTGAAATTTTGTTTATAATGACAAACAGTGTCTAGACATAAAATTTAATCATGATCATTTGAGTGAATTTCGAGAAAATTAATCTCTTCTCTTTTTGCATTTTGTAAACTACCCTTAATTTTAGGGTTGGATATATAATTCTAAGAACTCCTCGGGGGTACCTTATGAAAACCCCAAATACTAAGTTTTAACACAATCTGTAAAATACTTTCAGCTCTAACCCCAGTTACAGACACAGACGGCATCGCGAAAACCACATTTTTTGACTCAGGGGTTCATGAAACGTCGACATTTATAAAAAATCTTGAGTTCTAATTTTTCGAGGATCCCAATACTTTCTCTCCGAGAGGTTGAAAGAAAGTTAAGACCTAAAAGTGAAAACTTGGCTTAGTACGTTTACTGAAGCTTGAAAATGTGCAATAAGTTTGTTAGTTCATTTAAATATGTATATGTACATTGCAACCTCACACCTTTTACTGCATAACCTCTGGGATAGCTATCTATTAATCAACAAAATTCTCAAACTGGACATATGATTGCGTACTTAGGGAAACCTTATGTGGTGTTCATTTCGTGCGTACTTTGTCCTACTGTAATATCTGTTGTGAATCAAACGTTTTAAATTATTTGACAACTTAAGTTTGTAACATCAAATCCATAAAACAAAGAAAGAGGGAACCTTTGCATTTTTACTTAGTGTCTATCATTAGATTTTTTTAAAATCTACGTTCAATGAAAGCCATCGTCATCACCAATACGTGTAGTAAAAAACAAAATCACATAATAAATGGAAACTTGGGGCATAGAGATAACAATAATTATTCTTAAGCTTTTCTTAGATTGTTTAACAAATATTGCGACATTTCAAACGGCCTGATCATAGGTGCTTGTAGATTAAAAATTAGGGAGTATAACATAAACTTGTCAAACTTACTTAGGAATATTTGCAGATGTGGAAAACATTGAAAGCGCACAAGAGGAAGAACCCTCAAATTAAAAGCGCGAAGATATAGATCAAAAGCGTACCTAGACCTTGTATCAAAAGTACACAATGAGAAACCACAACTACATAACGTGGAAACATGGCAAACATTTGGTGGTCAAAGTGATATCGGGAATAACTATCATGTTTAATGTAATTTTATAAAAACTATAATCGGTGAGTAGTTTTACAGGACGTCCAAGTTATATCCATGTGGAATTTCAGCAGCACACTTGGTACACTGATTTATGCGTTATTTAGCAACAAACAAATAAAGAGACATTTAGATTTTACATAAATAGTAGGATAAAAGTAAATAAACTGAGTTTCACATCTGATAGTTTCCCTAAATAATTATTTAAAGTTTAATAACTTTTCACTGTTCTAAACTTGGCATCCTTCCGCACCAGAAATCATTCAATTTAATTCATCAGGCTCACGATATGTGTAGTAACAAAAACTGAGGTTTCCCAAAGAACGTGTTTACTACTAATTTTCCCCTTTCTATGTTTTTGGTTATTTAGCTGCTCTAACGAGTAGTACATAATAAATGAAAATTCTAAGATTAATGAAAAAGAAGTTAAATCGGTACAATTATGTTTATTGTAGCCGTATCTTCACAACATCCCCAGAGTTAAGCGGTGTATATAAAATAGTAGAAATACTAAGTAAAATAACCCAAAACGGAAGCACACCCTTCAGCTTATTTTAGTACGCAGGCTATTAAATGTTTCAACTTGATATTTTTCGTTGTTTTGGAGATACCCGTGGCAGTAGTCACGCAGTCTTAGGTGTAAGGCTTGAAATATATCTAGAAGTTTAATAAATAGAGTCTGTGTTACATTCTAAAGTTTACCTGAGAACATATTCTAAGCTGTTCCCTTTCAACATTCTCTGATTCTAGAGCTATCCACGCGTGATTTAAGGCATTAAACTCAAAATATAATTTAGAGATAGTGATAATAAATAATAAATGCAAACCCAAGCATATCCTTAGGTACGTAAATCCATGCCAGATGAATGCAAGCGTTTTATTTTGGTTTTAATGTTAACCGAAGTATTGGCCAAGTGGTCTAATGTGTCAGGTTCATAAAAGTATATACACAAATAATAAACGCTCAATTTCATAATCCTAGGTTTTCCATGATAGGAATGCAAAGAATTAGATTTATGGATTTTGAAGTAGTCCTCACTGGCATCTAAGTGGCCCAACGCGTTAAAGTCTCAATATAGGTAAAGGTATATATAAAAAAAAGTACGCCTGGGGTTAACATCTTCAAGCATTACTTAGCTCCTTTGCGATGTTTTTAAGACTTCAAGTTACATTGTTTTCATAAATACATATCTAATATTGTATTTTATTAATTCCTTGTCTACTCTGGAGTTTATGCTACCTTTTAATGTGAAAATAGTTACGAATTTTTAACTATAAATGAAAGATCAAATAAAATAAATATGTGTATAATAAAATAAAGATGTGTAACGGGTCTTAAGTGCAATTTTTATTTGCCAAGGAAACATAATTTGCCTACTGATATTAATACAAAACTACCATCACAAAATATATATATTTTCTTCTAGGAATTAGGATACAAAATGGGTTATTTTAATTCTACTTATGGCTTTAGTAGATTTGGCAATCAAATAAGACAGAAAAAAAATTCTACATTCAATATGAGCATACAATGACTAATCACATAGTTTAAGACAAAATGATTTTTTTAAACATCAATATTAATGGATTTTAATAGAAAAAGATATAGCCTATATATTTAGAGGATGTTTAAAATATATCCATGATAGATTTCACCTCAAATGGTACAGTGGTTTGGGCGTTACTAAGCAATAAACAGACATACAAACTTCAAAATTTCATTTTTATATAATAACAGGATCTTTTTCCTATATAGTTTTTCACTCTTTCTCCCTCCATTCCTCCACAAAAATGCTGTTACTTTTATATTCTTCCACGCATCAGTATAAACGCACGCTTAGTCTGTTTTTGTGATGGCATAAAACTCATGGTTCAAATCCTGGTCAGATGGGCTGAAGCTATTATTTCCTAAATGGTTTCCCACTGTGCCTCCACGCAAATGCGTTTATATGTCTTTAAGTTCTACATTTCTCATTCCTACCTCATTCGTATAGTCAAGTGCGTATAGCCCAGATAGCTTGTGAAACCCAGAGAAAAAAAAACCAAATTAGTGTAAGCTGTGAATATCAGCATAACGAGTAAAAATATGTGTGAAATCCTCATAAAAATTCTGGGGTATTAAAGTTTTGAAATATGTATCTGTATATTGGTGCCAGCACACTGCAGAAAAATCTATATCAGTCGAGTAGAGCTTATGGTTCTAGAAAAACGCCACGAAGGCCTAATTTGTTGTCTGGTAGGGAAAGAAACCTCCCATAAGGCGAGCTATTAATTCAGTTTGTATTTCGTGTAATTATATGATTCTAGCATTGTGTTTGGAATGTGCTTTTTAAATAAGCCACATAGTAGTAGTATCTTTAAAAGCACGATCATAAACCTCTCACTGTTTATGTGATCGTGATTTGTTGCAAAGTTACTTGAGTTTGTAATAGACCAACTTTTATAGCCAAACCCCCCGCACGCATTTCACAATTTGTTGACAGTTCACGAACAGATCCGCTTATGTACCCTCCTGTTAGCCTCCAACTCTTGATGCACAATCATGGCGAACGCTAATAGATGGAAAACACTGTTCCTTTATTGCGACGTCACGAGATGATCGCAATTAGTTTATATTATATCGGTCGTGTTCCGCAATACAGGATGCGTTTGACGGGAGGGAGAGGTAGTTAGGTAGGTGCCTGTCAAACTAGTTCGTCCCAAGGTTGTTAGTTTGTAGTCCCAGTCCATAGGAGAAACACTTTAGCTCTTCATTTAATTCAATCAAGAGCAACCTTTCCTTTGACCGAGCTTAATATGAGGCGTTCTTATAACATGACCTAAGGTTTGGGGTACTAATGATAAATGATTATCAATAAGCCCTAGTTAGACTTTTGATAATATATAATGTAAAGTAAGAATAACACGTATCGGTGGCCCCACGTAAATCTCGTTTGATTTGTCGATAACGGGGATTGGAAACTAGGCTGGGAGTACTGAGATGATATTTTTTGAGGGTTTCCCACTCTCTTTCCACACTAAAAAGCTAATTTCAGTTCTGAGACACTGGAATAAGCAATTCCTCAAGTCCATCATATTCTATGGTATTCGATAGCTTCTATATTTATAAACATCTCAAAAAGGTATTTCGAATACAATTATGAAGACCTTGACTTGATATAAATATATTAAACACTTGGTTAAAGGAAACAATATACTTTTGTAGTTGGATTGGTAACAAACCATTAAAAAGTATTTTTTTAAATATTAATATACGGTAGTTCATTTACTAAAAAAAAGTGTTATATTTGTTTATGATGTAATAAACATGAATAAAAAAACATACTTTGTTAGTGGCATCAGAGCTTGAAAAAAAAAATTAGATTGAGTTTAAAATATTTTCACTTAGCTAAACTTGGGTGACCTGGTGGTCAAGGGGTAAGGTGTCGGATTTCTGTGCTGGGGGTCTGGGATTAAACCCTCCGTCCCTGCACAGATTTATCTAACTACCAAACACTTCCTTCACCTCTGACAATAAGGGCATTAATCTCAACTTGTGAATATGGGGAATGCCAGTCCTCCACCATGGTTCGGGTCCCACGTTAAACTGGAGGTCCTCCATTTAATCTCACAATCACCCTACCATTACACATTAGCGTGTGTATAACCTGGATGGGTAGTAAGACCCGGTGCTAATAATATTAATAATAATAATAATAGCTAAATTTGTTCATTTTTAAAGATAGAGTATTCAAATTAGAATTCAAGATTCAAAAGAAAATCTAAGTTTTGGATTTGAGATTCGGATTTGGGAAATATATGATTATACAGACTCATCTCTAGTAGTTTTCCAACAAATGATATCTTACTCTTCCTTACCTCACAATTGTAAATAATGCGCATAGCTGGACAAGCAACAGTCTCCTGGAAAACATACAATTACTTTTAAAGTAGGTAAGAAATATAAAATTAAAATAAAATTACATTAACTATTAACAAATGAACTATTCATGATATTTGACTTATATTACACTTGGTTACCATTGGTAGAAAATATTTAGATCGAGTCCAGATAAGATTACTAGTATAGATTTACATATTATATGATTAAAATGGCGTGTAACCATCTTATTTCCACACTAAATCTGACCACGTTTTAAGTTGTTATGCGTTTATTAAAACCAATTAAATAATATCAAATCAAATTAATTTAATTAACTGACAACGTGATTTAAAGAGTATTAAATTGTGAAAATAATTTTTTAAATATTAAATTGACACGGAAAATATAGCTGATAAATCTGATTTAATAAAAGAAAAAATTCAGAAGACTGTGTTATTTAACTAATTTTTTAAAAAACACAAGTATATATTAAATATATTTTTTTGGCTTTATAAAATGTCAAAAATATGTTGCTACTTATGATTCCCCGCATGGTCGGGCACGCGGAATAACGTCAATATCATCTAGTCCAATTTACTGGTAGCATGAATCCGGGACGTGTGTACTAAGTAGCCTATATAACACTTCCTAAATATTTTTACACACTCCTTCTACGCATATCAGGGAAAATTTCCTCTAAATTTGATCTCCCTCACTCTTATTCTATAAACGTAGTTAAATGTGGATAGCCTGCATGGGAAGTAAGACGCGAAATAAACGAAGTATTTCGATCTTATTTAAATTACAATATTCAAACTATTCAAGGTGAAATGGAAGTGGGTGCGAGAAAACACCAGTGTCTTTGTAGTTTTTATGGCAAAACATTTTATCGTCCAAAATAAACCGAGTATTTCTCCAGTAGAAACATATAATTTAATGTTCTTCACATGCTGACCTCAACAGTTATTGAATATGTCTTAAGGATGTCCTGAAATTTAATGACAACTTTTTCTCTTCCTTTAAAAAGTTTCTAATCTAATACCGCTATGTTCATGATTTGATGGATATTCAAGGAACTGTTGATATCAACATGTGAAGAAAATTAAACTCTATCTTTGTACCAAAAGCAATATTTTACCCCCCACCTGCCCCCCCCCAAACCCCCCCCTGCAAAATCACTGGATTTTTCTCGCGTACCCTTCCATCCTACCTTATATAAGATGCTTAGTTTGGTCAAGCGATTGTTCGCCCTTAAAGATGGGTCAGATGTCCGCAAATAGGTTGCATTCTCGAGTGTATACGATTACGAAAATATAACTAGTAATAATAATAATAATAATAATAATAATAATAATAATAATAATAATACACATAAAAGACAGAACTGAAGTTGTGGAGAGTATCTAGGATGCGACCCGCCCAACTAACCTGCCTCTACTATCCCCAAGGCGATCTAGATTTACGCGCGGGCGTACTCTCTCGCCTCTAATCAGAAGAGTTATGGTGGATACACACACACTAAAACCAAGTTAGAGCCAGTGGCGGAGCAGAGAGGGTCAACCAAGGTCAACTTTCACCTGACAACCTCCTCTCAAGGAAGAACACCGAGAGAGGCCTGCCTCGCTTCACGATCTGTTATAGAGTAGTAACAGTAACATACTCTTGACTCCCCGAGCTATCTGCGCATTGCTTGCTTGCATATCAACTAGGATTTCATACACTAGATGTACACTACAACAAAATAATGACGATCTACATTAGCCCCATGGCTTCTTTGGTGCTGACCAACAGCTCACAGCTGACAATTGACGACTTTGAAAAGTTACCAGACCAAATTATATATCCCTACGCTGGACCATATGATCTGCAAAAACATGTGTTTATCAGCTGTAGCTTCTGAGAGTCAAAATTTAGGTATATACCTAAATGTTGACTGTCAGAAGTCAGCTGTGAGCTGTCAGTCATCACCAAAGAATCTATGGGGATATTGTAGTTGTATTTAATTATTTCAAAGAGAACTGTAAGCAAGTTACATACTCTGACTCCCCAAACTATCTATGAACTGTTTGCTGGTTAACTTTGTTATTATGATTCTCACAGTTGGTAAGCACTAAAAATGGGATGTGCAAACTTAAAGGAAATATAATTATTATTTTTTAAAAGTTTGTTAGATCAAAGCTTTGTATTCATTAATTTTCCTTCTAATTTAATTTAAGAAAAAAATAATAAACATACATACTAGACTGACATGAATAAGTTTAAATACATTGAGAATGTATAACAGTTATAAATACCCTATTGGTTAGGTATGTTTTTAAGTCTATTTAAAAGATTTATACGATGGGATGTAAGATGAGTGAAACTGTAAATGAGCTTCCAGCATGTTCCATAATTTGGTTAAACTGTGATAAACTGATTCTCAAGAGATTAGACAGATGAGCATCAATAAGTCAGTTTATAAGATCACTTTTATAAGTTTCATGGTAGAAAACACTTGTTCAAAATGAATATGAAGATGCATACAATGCCATGTACTTTTCGACGTGCTTTATCAAGTTTGTAAATGTGTATTTTGACATGGTTTTATATCTTAAAAAAAACAGTTTTGTTGTGCTTCACAACGCAACACATTAAAACTATTTATCTCACGGGCTGGATTGAACACGCCAGTGGGTTGTATCTGACCCCAGGGCTTTAGTTTGACTATCCCTGCAATAGAACCAATTAATGACGATCTATTTGCTTTATTGAGTCTTATGGAGGACAATTACTGTAATAAAGGTAAACATAACATTTTTGGACACCTTAAGCCTACCTTTACAATTAATGTACACTATAACAAATTAGTGTCGATCTATTGGTCTCATCCTTTTAAGTTCACCTTTCATAATCAAGAGTCGTATAGCTGTATATGGTATATGTATATGGTATTTCTCTGTATGTAGACTACTTCTATTTACATTCCCTGTAAGATTAGCATATTTGTCACATTAATAAATATAATATAACTTTTTTTACTTTCTCATACAAAGAAAGAATTGTAATCAAGACTATTTTAAACCTCAATATTATGATGGATCTTAACGTTTTAATATACATCCTAATGTAAAAATGTAAACTTAAATCTTATCTGTCCCTCTGCTCTGCTCTGTCTGCTTATCTGTATTCACCTAACAATACAACTGAAACCGTTTGATGTATTTAGTTTAGATTTGATAAAATGATGTTATATTATGTTCAAAGCTTGATGCTAAGCCATCAATTAGATTTTATCTCTAGATTCAAGTGTAGCTAGTTTACAAATGGCAGATTTTTAATTTTTTTTCATAATGGCTTTAGTGCTTTGGTTTAAATTTGATGTGTAGCAAGTACTGTAAATAATAAATATAACTTTATACTTTTTTCGAAAAAAAAATTAATGTAAGGTTATTTAACTGCTTTATTTTTATTTTTTGAAAAATATTATTTATAATTTGGTTCAAAATGCCTCTCTAAAACGTGTTATATGCTGTAAGCAAAATTGTTTACTTTTTTACAAGGAAAAACAAGCCAAGATTACCAATTATTTCTTTTAGAACATTTGAAAAAAAAAAAATATATATATATATATATATAGAGAGAGAGAGAGAGCTATGACAGCCCTAGCAAGCTGGTAGTGTAAATTATTTTACTAAAATAAAAAACTGACCCAGGCCACAGGCTGGAAACCATAATGAACGTGTGTATATATATGAGGACGTATGTACGATTTAATCGTACCATTTAATATATTCAGTAAGTTTTCAACTGATGTAAAAGGGCAAAGTAACGGTGAACGTCATATCCCAGTAAATCTCATTGAATTCCAACAAAACCTTTTTTTTTTTAGATACATATCTTGTATCACTCGTGGTAGTCGTAAAACAACCTATTGATTCCTGTCTGATAAAATGGCGGAACAGAAACTCGTCAGACTAGGAATATGGTGAAAATCCGCCGAGGCTCTCCGAATATACCCGAACCTGTCGTGGCTGGACATGATTTACCTCTGGATCAGAACTAAACCCACCAATTCTAGGTGAAAGGGTGTTCGTGTTTGACCCCACTAAGGACCTTATACACGAATTCCTCTAGTCCTTGGAAGATTAACTAATGCTTTTATTAAAAGGACCAGCCCCCAAATTGTCGTCCCAATACTTAACGTTCACATTCTTGAAGATACTAGGCCTATTGACCCTAGTCCTAAACATTTACATTATTGAAGATACTAGGCCTATTGACCCAGTAATTTAACGTTCACATTCTTGACTGCAGTAGGCCTATTGGCTCCACTATGTAATGTTCTCACTTTTGATGATAATATTAACCCCAGTTCTTAGGGACTTAATGCTTTCATTGTTGACGATAGTATTGGCCCCACTCACTATGGTGGTCACATGGTCTAAGGTACTTATCCCACAGTAGTCTAGAACGGCCGTGACGGAGATATTGAGGTTTGAGTCTTGATAGGATGTAATGAGGGGGGGGGGGGTGTTTGTACACAATTGGTTTTTCACCCTCACTCTACACAATCCCTAAAACTACTAGTGTAATTACTACATACGAGTATTAACTGAACAGGTAATAAAACGTAGTGATAATTTAAATTTAAATATATATAATACATTGGCCCCGGTACTTAATGTTCCCATTCTTGACGATTTCTTTTTATCGTATGGCACATATGTCCGGGAGAGACATGGAATCCAGGTTCAATCACCTGATATGTAGACTATCAGCTGCTCTGGTGGCACAAAGCGTTGGACAGGATAGGGGGTTGTTTACACATCGTACCCGCAATGAGATTATGTGATGATAGTTATTATGAAGTTTTGAAGACAGGATGGGTATTAACCTAACTTAAGCCAAATTAACCAATCCTTGGTAGCCGTTGGGATCCTTCTTCTTAAGGGAAGAGTACCCAGATTACCAGCCGTGAATCAAACCCGGGACCCCTAGGCTTGTAGCTATGGACACTGAGCACTACACCATGGGGCTGGTTATGCTTAACGATAATGTTGACCGATAGTAAATGTATGATCTGTACGGATATTTGTGGTTGGGTCTGAGTAACCAATTAAATCTCAAAATACAAATTCAATCACCACAATAAATCTTAAGCAGTAGGCCTATTATTTTGGCCCCAGATATAATAATAAAATGGTCCCATTTTTATCTTATTAATTCGGCCTCATAAACCAACCAATCTTTATTTCCCATTTTACACAAACGTGTGACTTTCAGAATTGTAGGAGTATATTAGTTTATATTAGGTTTGGTATGACTCAAAGTGTAAAAGATAAAAAAAAGTAAAAAAAATCTAGTGTCTCACTCCGACAACCTCCTTTCCCAAACACTCTTATGAGGACCGAATTTGTGTTCAGCATTTATTCTAATAAAAATAATGTTACTGAGTGTCACACAGACTATCTCTCTCTTTTATCATATTATAGAGACATTTATTAGAAAAATTATAAGATTTGTAAGATGAAATATTTTGCATTGTTGCATGGATACTCCCCCAAAGATCATAAATGAAATAATACACTGTTACAGAAACAGTGAGAAAAGATGAACATATATATAGCAACAACAATCAATTCTCACACATCTAAAAATCTTAATATTTTTTGTATATTAGATTATAATTTAGAAACTATTTATTTAAAATATATATTTTATTTAACGTTTTAAATTTAATTAGCACTACAAATGTACAGCGTTATTTAGTTTCACATCACAAATAGTTGCGCATATGTGATCAAAGTTGTAAATTTCGCTTTGGTAAAGAAATCCAGAAGTAATTATTATAGCAAAATGGGAATTTATATTTTATTTATAGTTTTAAACAGTGACTAGGTACACAATTTAACCAAAATTGTTAGAGCAGACTTTGAAAAAATCGATTTTTTCCTCTCTTTTTCCCTTCAGTAAGATACCCTTAATTTTATGGTTAGATATCTAATTCAAATAACTCCTTAGGGAAAACTTATGAAAAGCCTGGATATCAACTTTTAACCCAATAGATAACTAATGCTTTCTGCTCTATTCCAAATACAGACGGGAAGACAGACGTCATCGCAAAAACAAATTTTTGGGGTTAAGAGGATGCTATTTATCAAAATCTCAATTTTAATTTTTTTGATGATCATAATATTTCTCTCTCCTATGTGTCAAAAGACAGTAAAAATAAAATGAAATAAAATTGAACAAAATTAAATATTTTCATATAAAATATTTTCACTCGTATTAATACTACTACTTCCGGCTAGCCACATTTAATCACAACAATGAGTTGGCACGGGTATGTTAGAATTAAGATTAAATGCACGCGCTATTGCTTGGAAGGAGATTGAGAA
This sequence comes from Timema californicum, assembly GCA_902141385.1. NCBI lineage: Eukaryota > Metazoa > Arthropoda > Insecta > Phasmatodea > Timematidae > Timema > Timema californicum. Next base: position 435,785 of record CABFOW010000024.1, read on the forward strand.
CTAATTTGATGATGGCCACTCTGAATGCACCCGGGATATTAATGCCCTAATATCAATGCTTTTCTAGAAGATCATTCACATGATTTATTGTCTTCATCTGTAACTAATCACTGAATTCACAACGATAATTTTGATTAACAGCTCACTTAACACCCATCTGTAGTCACAGGAACTTAACGTCAATGTCTTTTAGACAGTGTTGTGTTAGTAGGAAGGTCAGGGTTTGGATAAAGGCCAAGTATACTGAGGGTGGTTTTTCGTGAATGACTCGCCCACTCTCCCTCTTTAGCAAATATGAGCACATTTCATAAAAATTGTCTTTCTCATATCCACTTTATAAGTGTAATTAAAAGAGTTTATCCCTTCACAAATACTAATGTATGGTACAAAAAAAATACTAGCTGTAAATATACCCTGAGGTTATTTTGGATCGTAAAGTCATCTCTTTTGTTGAAACAAGAGAAAAAAAAGACTAATAACGAGTTTATTTCTCGGATCATGCTGATTCATATGAACTTTAAGTAGTCCCAATCATTGTGTCGTGTTTTGTTTTTTAGAGTCAACTATTTCTTGTTTCATATATAACTGGTTGACATTCTTCCGTTAAACGTTACATTAGCTACCTGCAGTTGTGTTTTATTGTAAAAAAAAACTGCACATGTAAACCATACGAAACTACGTGTTCGGAGAGTTTTTATTCCCATTATGACTCTGAAGGGGTTTAGATATTCTCACTCTATTCAGACCTATTTAGCAAAAATAAATTATTGTGATATTTAAGAGAGAAACATCTGAATATGCTTTATCTCTCCCTCTTTCTATATATACACATTTTTTATAAGGTTGAATATTATGATTTTTACCAAATCGAGTACCACAATGTTCGAGATACAGTAGGCTCACGACCATACGACCTGAAGTGGTGATCGGCTGGTCCGGGTAGCAAAAAATGTCGAATAAGCCGTATCTTGAGGGTGAATAATTTTTTGTGCAGTCAACACCCACAATGTGTGATAACTGGATATTAGTAGCGTTTCATAGCATTTTTAAATTTGTGTCTATCGGGTTTTCATACTTTTCAAACAAAGATTTAGATGTGAATTTTACCTAAATATAAGATAACGAATATATGCAGCGTTTAAAACAACATTGTGTGTGTGTGTGTGTATTTTGGGAATGGGTGCACCTTTTTAAGACGCTTACGATTGAAAAGTACTGTACAGTATTAAAATCAACAGTTTTATACACTCGATTTGTGGATCCAAACTACTGTAGGTAGTCTCGAGCCTACAGTAGTTAAGACTGTTTTCATTTGTTATAATTTATAATTCGCATGCGCCTACTTTAGGTTTTTTTAAGCACCCCGTCTGATCACCTGTTCAGGTTTTACGGATATATTACTAATTACACAAATGAGTGAGGGATGAAAAAGTTTAAATATAAAGGAAGTGTACCCATATTTACGTGGAGGGGTAGTGGAAAACCATTTTGGAAAAGACCCTCTATTAAACCAACCGGGACTTGTATCCAACTCTCCCTGTTATCAGTGGTCTAGTCTAACATGAGGGTAACGCCTTAGACCATGCGACCACTGAATCAGGTTTAATTGCGTTAATAAAGTTTAATTTTGATAATTTTAATTTCAGATAGACAATATAAAAATTAGGTATCCACCTGACATCGTAATGTATTCAACCTACTCGCTCAGAATGTTACGTGATCTAATGTGTAAAGCTCACAACAATACTGGGTCTCCCGTTGTTAAGAGGACAAGCTTTGTATCTAGTCGAGGATGCCTTAAGGTTTTTTTTTCTAACATTTGATTTATTGCAATGGTTTTCCCTATCTTCTTTTCTAATTCAGAAAGAAGTGCACGTTTTATAAAACTATCCTTCTCCTCCCTATCTCCTCATATTAAATATTTAATAACAAGCGGAATGAATGTACTAGTGGAACAGAAACAAAATCTTCACAACCCCTGAATCAATTTGAGCAATTTAATATCACATCGATCCCCTATACCACTAGTAGTAATTTAATTTCATTTAATTAGAAAATATGGTGTAGTAATCAGACACACGGCATTGCTTAGATTGAAATAAGACTCGATAAATGAAATATTAAAAGTTTCTTTTCAAGAATAATCCTACATTCCCTCGCGCCTCCCTTCCCCCCTTTTAATAAACTATTAGGGTCTATGTATCTTAGTAAAAAAAAGGGCCATACTTTTGATCACTTTATGTACCGTAAAAAAAACCTGTCACCGTGTCTCCTAACAATAATTTATGACGGTTTTTCATCTTTCAGGCCAGTGCTACAACCTAGAAATAATTATTGGAACCAATAGGCTTATGTTTCAATAAAGCATGCTTTGATAAAGAAAATGACAAATGAAAGAGTAATCTATTTATATAGATTATTAAAATGATTATCACCCGCAAAGGTGGTAGCTCAAGATACAGTCGTCAGACTCGTCTGGTCTGATGAACTGAATATTGGGAGGTCAAGGTTAGAATCCATGTTTGATGTAACTATGTGTCTTCCTCCTATGGGTTAATATCTCTATCACCACTCCTATGAAGTAGTTTAATCCAAATTATATCGTTCTCATATTAATTATTCTAAAATATGTAATATTGTTTCGAAATTTACTTTAATTATATAAATAAATCCTTTTCCTAAATAAATTTTAAAGTAATTAATTTGTAACATCGACTAATCACAAAACCAGGGTAAAAACACTTACCAACTCTGCTAGGTTTTCCAGGCCTCAGTGGCAAATGTACTAGCTAAAACATGTCCTCGTACCAACTCTACTAGTCATTACAAGCCTCAGTGTCAAATCTCCTGGTTAAAACATGTCCTTGTACCAACTCTCCTAAGTTTTCCAAGCCTCAAAGTCAAATCTCCTAGCTCAAACATGTCCTCGTACCAACTCTCTTGAGTATTCCAAGCCTCAGCGTCTAATATCCTAGATCAAACATGTCATCACACCAACACTTGTAGGTATTACAAGCCTCAGTGTCAAATATTCTTGCTTAAACATGTCCTTGTACCAATTCATATAGGTTTTCCACGCCTCAGTGCCAAATATCTTATCTCAAACATGTCCTGGTACCAACTCTCTTAGGTATTCCAAGCCTCAAAGTCAAATCTCCTAGCTTTAACCTGTCTCCGTACCAACTCTCCTATTTCGATGAAAACGGGAGCTATAGCAAGTTAGCCTATGGCTCACGTACTATAGCTCCTACAACTGGAAATAGTAACGCTGTTAGTCCATAATGACAAACGAACTGTCATTCCAACATCCCACATACAGCTAGACATTAGAATGTCTGTGCAATATAGCTTACTACTGTACTTCACGTCCCTACCAGGCTATCCCCATATTCACATTTGTGAAATGAGGATGAGAAAGGTTTAATCTATAAGAAATTTACACTTACTTTTGTGGTGGAGGGAGAGCGGGGAACCATTGAGGAAAAACTACCTTAAGCACATTTGACCGGGATCCGAACACTGACCTATCAACCACTGGCTACCCTGAACAAACGAATTTTACGCATTAACCCACACCGATGCATGTAAGTGCTATTTGTTTTGTATATTTTATTTTATTTAAAATGAGCCTAACGAAGGATATACTGGCAGTGAAACCCTGCCAATACATTATGATTTAATTAAGAAAGAACCTTTTTGACATTCTAAAAGTTATTGAGACAGCTTTCATACATGTATACGTGAAGTCATGTGATTAAAAAAAAGTCAAAATTCACATAGATAATATAAATACCTACTATATATAGACTAACTAACCTAGTGAAGCGAGCTTCTGTTTTGTCTTGACCATTTGGCATTGTGTCTGTATGTCTTAACCTTTATGAGAAAATTGCCGAATGCGTGGACGAAATTTAACTAAATCTAACGTGAATATTCTCTTAGCCTAAGCCAAACCACACGTGTAAGTAATTTTTAATTTTTGTTAACTGTTCTTTTAATTATAGCTTTCTCTTAAATATCTTTAAGTCTGTTTGTAGTAACTGCCAAACACATTTACCCATTCTAACGAAATCTGGCAGGAATATTCTTTCGATATAGATTGGAATATGTAATTAGAGCTTACAAATACGCTTTTATTAGATTTTTTGTATGTATCTACGTATATTTGACAAGGAGATAAGGTGCTAAGCAACAGGGCACTATAACATCCATTCTCTTCCATTAACGATCCTATTGTTTTCCTCCTTCTACCCATGAGCTGTCAAGGGTGGAAACACATCAACTGTTGAGATACGGAGTTAGGTGAGAAATTTTAACCTATTTATAACTCAGGATTAAATTGGCCTAAGAAGTTCGATTACAAATATTTATAAGTTTTGATTTAATCTGTACCAAATAAATTATATAGTCTTTTCACGATAACTTTGGACTTTTCTGGCAGTTGAAAAAGAAAAAAGAAAAGTTTTGAATTCATCCTTCTTAATATTATATGTTGCAACTTTGAGAAATGATGAAACCTGACTGTCAAATTGACAAAACCTGTTTAAAGAGGGGATTAAAACGAAATGACTTTTAAGTAAATTTGAACTGTGAAAAAAGGCTTAAGCTAACACGAGCTAGTTAAGGATGGTAGAGAGTTAGAAATCTAGTCAAAGTACTCCTTAACTTCACATCTTATGGTGACCTGGCGGTCTAGGGGTAAGGTGTCAGACTTCTATGCTGGTGGCCGGGGTTCAATCCTCGGTCCCGGTACAGATTTATCTGGTTACCTAACCCCTCCTTCACCTCTGACAAGACATCTTGTGAATGTGAGGAATGCCAGGCCTCCACCGTGGTTCGGATTCCGCGTTAAACTGTAGGTCCTTCATTTCATCTCACAATCACCCTACCATTATACATTAGCGTAAGTGCGTACAACCCGAACGGGTAGTAAGACGTGGTGCTAATAATAATAAACTTCACATCAGTATCATTCTTTATGTTCTTAAAGTCCTTCAACTACTGCTCACACACTTCGTTCATGTCCTCAGAGTCACGTGATGTCTTGTCTACTAACGGGAAGATTCAATAACCAGTTTAGTCAAATTTATTGAAATAAAATATTTCCACCAAATTATTTTATTTAATAATCATCTTAAAAATATTATCACCCACTTATGAAATCATGTGGGCTAAAGGTAAATGTAATATAGTCTTGTTTTAGGGTGATGTATAAGTAGGAGTTTGAATCCTGACTGAGTGTGTAAAGTTTTTTCATAATGATTTCCTACCCTTTATTCATGAAAATGTGGATACACTTGATCTAAAATACATTCTTAATCCACACCCTATTTGTGTAGTTAAATTTAGATAGCCTGGATGAGTAATAAACTACAGTGAATAAACAATATTAATTTTATCAACTCTTTATTATAAATTGAGATAAAAGTAATACCCAGCCATTAAAGAGCTAAAGGAATTTCTATTAAGGTAGCTAAGTTAGAATGCAAGACGTATATAAAATAGCAACCCATTTCCTGTCTGTCATTTATTTATTCCTTCTGATGTCCTCTAGATGTTCCTTTATTTGTTTTCCAGCATTGTCCCTTCTTAATTTACCCTAATGATGGATCTAGAAGCTGAATCATGTTCCACAGACTCTTGTGGAGTATAAATTAAGAGCTTAGGACTTTGAGTATAAAAAATGATTGGACTAACCTTAAAGTTTCCTGGCTCGATTCAAGGTTGAACCGTTTAGAGAAATATGGTTTTAAATTTAGGTCATGTCTCTTGTCCATAAGGAAAGTGTTGGTTGATGTATTTAATTAAGGAAACATAAATAAATGGTATTGCTGAAAATATTAAAATAAATAATATTTACATTTTAATAGCCATATTTAGATAAATAATATATTTGGAGTATCATGTCATATAATTGGTTTCTAGACATATGACACATCTGTTTTATTGATCCACATATTTTTAATCGTACAGATAATACATATTTAGTTAAATTATTTGAAATTAGATAGTAAATGTAGGGCTTCAGAAGAGATGTACATCACTTTGTGTGGTGAGAAAGGTAAAACTATTTAGAAATAACTCCCTCATCACATCTTGCAAGGATTATAACCCAGACCCCTCTGTCAGAATAAAACAATGCTGTACAAGGTTGATATTTAGTCCTCGATCACATTAGGGTCAGTGGTGCCGTTGTAGAAATATCTTTTTTTAAATAAATTATTTTATTTTTATCTTATTATTATTATTATTATTAGCACTGCGTCTTACTACCCGTTCGGGTTATACGCACTTACGCTAATGTGAAATGGTAGGGTGATTGTGAGATGAAATGAAGGACCTACAGTTTAACGTGGAATCCGAACCACGGTGGTGGCCTGGCATTCCTCACATTCACAAGATGTCTTGTCAGAGGTGAAGGAAGGGTTTGGTAATCAGATAAATCTTTGCCGGGACTGAGGATTGAACCCCGGCCACCAGCACAAAGGTCCGACACCTTACCCCTAGACTGCCAGGTCACCTTTGATTAATTAAATATTTCAAATCTCAATTTTAAGATATTTCCGTTGGCTAGCATTATTCTACTACTATTCAGAGGAGTAGTAAGCAAAATCAGTTAGTTACGTCTGTGAATTAACCTCAAGTCTGATACATTTGATCAGTCAGTATCGTATCTGTCTATTGAGCTAAGAGTCCCAAGTTTGATTCCTGGCATGGCAGAGAAAATTATTATTGGTGAAATGTGAGTTTCCTCTTGCACAGTGATGAATTAGTGTCCAGGGGCTATATGTTCTGTTTGTTCTAGATTTAAGCTAATTTTAAGTTTTCTGCCGATATAATCATTAGGTTCAGAAATTGTATCTTAAATAACTCAAATAAACGAAAAAAAGTTCTTAACTTCATAAAAACATTATTTGGTCAGGTGTAAACAAAAATACATCTAAATGAAAGGTATGTGGAGCATAGTTTTTTTTATGATAGTCAAATGGTGACATAGTGGGTAAGAAATTAACAAATGTACAGTTTTAACAAGCTCTTCTTAACCTGGAAGCACATCAAAAAACACCCCTGCAACTCAGAAAGTCCAATATTAAATCATTTTAAAGCTGTATATTCATGAGAAACATTTAAAACTGTGAATTAAACGTGTAAGAATTTATGAGACATAGCACACTTTAACTTTTAAAAAAATACAAAATGATCACTAAGTGGATTTGATTCCTAATGCTCGAACAGATTAAAAAAACGTGTGTCCTGCCAATTAGAGTACTTACGCCTTTCACGTCCTGTCTTTTCATCCAGTCACCTACATGACCGGCATCTCACTAATATGAGACCAGTTTTTGTACACCAAGATCTCGTATAAGTGGGTGTTTTTAACAAATGTTTGATCAGGCAGGAAGCGTTGTAAAACCATGAGCATGTTTCCGTACTCGGAATATTCTGGGATTACGATGTGAAGTTAGTACCAGATGTTTCTCACAATTCATTCAAATGAAAATAAAGACTTGTTTTCCGGTTAGGACACTGAATTGTTTATGTACTTGTATTGAAGAGCCCTTTATATTACTTACAATTGATTTGTGCATATAATATAGTTATATTATATTTAATATTTTTTAAAGTGGAAAAAAACCTCAGTTAAAATCCTAAAAATTTACTTAAAAATGTATATATTGAAATAAAATAAAATTAGCATTATCTATCTCTGTGAGTGAAATAACTAAAACTTTAATCACATCTATTACAGTTTGCCGGTGACTGGAAAGTCGGGAATTTAATGCCAGTTGAGGGTAATGAAGATTTGTTTAATCTAAATGGCGTTTCCCTCTAGCGTCACATGAATTTAGATAAATTTCCCTTAATATATTCCTTCTTCATGCCTAGCCTAGTAGTGTAAATCTAGCCAGGATTGATGCAATTTCAAAATTATAATTCAAGTTAAAATAAAATCTTTAGACTTTATAAATTATATTGTAGCTTAAATATTAGGTTTAGCATGTAAAATGTTGATTATTTACCCGAGATTTTTTTGTATTATGTCTGGAAAAGACAAGTTGTGTATTATTATTAAATACAATGTTATCCTTTGACTTTTCAGTATAATTTAACTTTTTATCCCTTAAACGTTACGTGGAATGATTGAGAGTTTATTTGTTACTACATTTAATACTAATAATTTGTTTTACCAAGAATTAATTTTCAATAATTTCAAGAAAAACACAACAAACACCTTTACTGTTAAATTGCCTTTTTTTTTAGTTGAGACGAAATTCACAATTTAATTTGACTACCCTCCTAGAAAACCTGCCTGGACTTACATTTAATAAGTAAATGCGCTTCAACTTAACTAAAGTGTTAAAATAATCGCCAAGCAGATTTATTTCTTTCACATAGAATTTGGGCCCTCCTCTCACAACTTAAAGTGTATTTTAATACCTTACATAGGCATGTAATCAATGTAAGCATGCCGGATGAATAAATAATTAATGTAATATTGTGACATGGATAACAACTCTTTATTTATAGCCACGGTAACGATACCTGGTTAAGTGAATCGAACTTATATACATTTATATTTGCGTGCTAATTATTTATAATCCATGATCAGATTAGCACAGTGCTTAGAGGAGATTCTTTGATCATATGGTAAATAAAATGGGTAGTTCAAAGGCCAGAGCAACGGTCGAATATGAAGTACAGAATTATCGGAGGTCAACGCATTCAATTTATAGGCGCCCTTTTCAAATAAAAAAAATTGAATTATTATTATTGTTATTATTATTATGAGGTTTAATATACTATTTCTTAACAAATTGAACAAATAAAAACCCAACTTATAAGCTAAACTAAATTTAAACTAGACGTAATATTTACCCACAGTCCTCTTGTCATATATTCATCCCTGTGAAAAAGGAATACTATAATTTTACCAATAGTAACTTGTTCTAGCGGCTCAATAATCGATCCCAGAATCCTTAAATAGCTAGTTTTAAACTCCACCAACTGATATACGGAGTTAAACTGCAACTAAGCAGAGTATTAAAAAAAAGATCCCATCGGAGATAAAAACACAAGTTTATGTTTTTTCTTAATACTAACTAGATTACTTCACATCTGGGCTGTCTGAATTATACATTAAGAAAATTTAGTATGCGGGTTGATAAAATTAATATTTTTTTAAAGAAACTACCACTGACCCAGTCGATCAAAACGTGGCTGATGGCTTAAAACAATGTTGTCCAACCTTTCATGACCCACAAACCAATTTTCATAATCAAGCAAATATAACGGGCCGCCAGAAAAATAAACAAGTAAATTAGTGGTGATACACAAGGTACACTATTAATAAAACTAATTAAAAACTGTATAAAAGTATAATAGTAATGTAATAGTTATTCAAAAATAAATAAATTAGTGAAGTAAATCAGCACATTTTTGTGCAGCAAATTTTTAGATAATGCAAATCATGGTTACACCTTTTATAACTGTAAAGTTGTTGAAAAACATATCGTGGCCCATAGGTCAGACTACACGTGTGGATCAGTCCACTCTTTTACAAATTTAATACGAGTAATATTTAAAACACACTGCCAAGGTTAAGTGAATAGTTTTTGATCTGTTAATATTTAAATTTATATTTTTATATAATAATTCAATTTCCTGAAACTAGTTTAGTCTATACACTATGTATCGTAACTATGAGGTTCTTAGTTCATTGAACGTATCGTCTCTAATAATTTTGTATTATCTAGAAATTTATCCCAGATACGAACAATATATCACTTTTATTTCCACTAATATACTTTTAAAAGTAATTTATAGACTTTTTTATTAAATAAAGTTTACCAAATCATACCACTGTGTTAGGGGTCCAGAGTTCAATCCTCGATCCTAGCACAGATTTATCTGATTGCCAAATCCTTCCTTAATCTCTGACAAGACGTGTATTAATCAGAGCTTGTGAATGTGTGGAATGCCAGGCCTCCACCGTGGTTCGGATCCCACGTTCAACTGTAGGTCCTCCATTTCCATTTCATCTCACAATAACCCTACTATTACTCATTAGCGTAAGTGCGTATAACCCGAACGGGTAGTATTATGTGGGGGTAGTAATAATATTAATAACAATAATATCATACCCCGAATTTATGAACACATTTATTTAGAATAAAATCTCTTCAAGAATGTCTTTCAGGTTCTGGGAATGTTGGGGTTCAAATCCTTAATGGGTGTACTAAGATTAATTCTTCCTGGATCGTTTTATTTTATACAATCACGAAAAAGTTTGTACATTCCTTTTAATAAATCAAATCTTCCTCATTCATACCACATTAGTGTAACTATACGGAAAGTCCGGATGGATAGTAGAATATAGTAAAACGACAAACTGTCGCTTTTGCCTGCCCAACAGGGCGTGTAAAATTCATTAATTATTATTTAAATCACAGTTGCCTCCTCTTCAACAATATACGAGCACCCTTAAAGACATTTTAGAGTTGGCAGAAAAAAAAATTGTAGAAAGGGGGTGCCTAATTTTGTCTTGGAAGACCGTGGTTCAACTCTAACTGTCTATACCTTTACTAATATTTTAAAGATATGTTTTTTATATTATTTGGTTATGTTATAGTTGATGTGATTCGATTAAGTTTCCCACCTGCTCTCTTCCCACTCACATTAAACAAATGCAAGTCTTATTTTGAACGGCATCACATAAGAATGCTGTATTGTGTGTGATTTATTTCAAACTATCTTTTATTTTTTAAGAATTATTTCAAACAGATTGTTAACAGTTTAATAGGAAGGGTAGTGTTTAAGTTGGTAGTCCGAAGGAAGTTCAAATTCATTATCGGGGATAAAGCATGTGGAAGCCACCACCAATATACCTTAGCCGGGGCTCTTACCCCAGTTTCCCCATCATCACTGACACAGTGCAAAACTACTATAACTCTCTCGGACAACTAAGCAACCATTGAGGGAAATTACTAATGTTCAATACTCTAGTAACCCAAAATAAAAATACAATAAATTATTATTTGGATGGAACTCGATTCAAGAGTAATATAACCCACAATGGTTTACCCACCGATTTCATATCAAGTGCATATCGTCTAGGTTTTATAGTAACTGGGACCGGCTTGAATCCAGGATTGGTGTATTATGGCTAGTTTATCTTTAAAGATTTCTCACTATTTCCCCTCGCAAATGCTCATATCTTTCCTTTAACGTTTAATTTTCTCTTTTCTCTTCCGTACTCAATTAATGAATATCAACACACAGATTTAAAACCATTGTAATTATGGTGCTATCCATATGAGAGATACAAGAATTCAATTAATTTAGATTAGTTAAAAAATGACACCTGAAAATGTGAATCGAACCCAGGGTCATTGGCTTAGCACACCAAGGCTCTATATTGAGCTATCCAAGATTCATACAGTGCCTTGGTTAATTATTCACTCCTTGCTTAAGGCTGAGTCTGTGACGGACGTGCGTAAATCGTTTGCTACATATGAGTGATAAATTAAGATCATACACGCTTAGGTGGCCACGTGGTCTAACGCACTATTCTCGTGTTGGACTAGACTGTCGAAGACGGGGATATTGGGGTTCAACGCCGGTCGGGTGCACTGAGGATGGTTTTTACTAAATAATTTTCCACCCTCCTTCCACGTGTATGTGGGTGCACTTCCTCTCAATTAAACCTCCCTAATCTCTAAGCCATTAGAGTAATTAGTACATAGGCAAGCCGAAAGGGTAGTAAGACGCGGTGCAAAAAATAATTAATATCACGATCCATCCGATAATACCATCGACTCGGGAGGACTTTATTCTGCCAAGTATGAAATACAAGATTGTGATTAAAGCTAAGTCCTCCTCGGCTGCGTAGTTAGCTAACGCGCTATTTTTGTGTTGAGCTAGATTGCTGAGGATGGAGAGATCGAGGTTTGAATATCACTCAGGTGAACTATGGGTGATTTTCTCCTAAATGGTTTTCCACTCTCCAACCACAAAAATGCGGGCTCACTTCCTTTAAATGCAACCTTCCCAATTATTAGCCCTTTAGTGTAATTATTACTTAGGCGTATAACCCAAACGGGTAGTAAGACGTGGTGCCAAACATAAATTAAAGATAATTTCAATTAATATAAAGACACAGGCTGCAAATCATTGTAATTACAGGAATATTCAGTTAGTTTAATCAAATGATCATATTTTTTCTGTTTATTTGAGGTATTTAAAAGTACACTTTCTGAACCGATTGATTATATCAATATACAACTTGGGAAATAAACTAAATTTACTCTAGAACAGACACAACAGCCAGATCCCGGTCATTAATTCATAATTTTTAAAGAGTAAAACCACATTTCACCAATGATAATTTTTTTGTCCATTCCATTAATCTAACCCGGGGGATTTTTAGCTCAGTAAACACACACGCTACCAACTGAGCCAAGGTGTTGGACTAGATGATTATAGTCTGGACTGGTAGTAAGATGTGGATAGCCCGGATAGAGATTAATATAATATTTATATTATATTTAGCACCGCGTCTTACTACCCGTTCGGGTTATACGCTTTAAGTACTAATTACTCTAATGGATTAGGAATTGGGAAGGTTGAATTAGAGGAAGTGAACCCACATTTGCGTGGAGGTAGAGTGGAAAACCATTTAGGAAAAACCACCCCCAGTTCACCCGACCGAGATTCGAACCTCGATCTCCCCGTACTCAGCAGTCGAGCTTCAACACGACAAGCGCGTTAGCCAACTACGCCACTGAGGCGGGCGATAGGGATTAAGACGTGGATAACTAGGATGGGTAGTAATACGTGTATATCCCGGACGGGATGTAATACGTATGTATCCCAGACGGGGGGTTATACATGGGTAGCTTGGACGGGGAGTAATACGTGTTAATAAGTGTATAGCCCGGACGGGATGTTATATATGGTTAGCCCAGATGAGTAGTAATAGGTGGGTAGCCTAGACGGGGAGTAATAGGTGTTAATACGAGTGTAGCCTGGATGGGTCGTAATACGTGGCTAGCCCAGACGGGTAGTAATACGTGTATAGCCCGGACGGGTAGTAATAAGTGTATAACCCGGACAGGATGTAATATATGGGTAGACCAGATGAGTAGTAATAAGTGGGTAGCCAGACGGGGAGAATACGTGTTAATACGTGTATAGCCTGGATGGGTAGTAATACGTGGATAGCCCAGATGGGTAGTAATACGTGTATATTCCGGACGGGGAGTAAGAAATGGATAGCCTGGGTGAATAGTAACACGCAGATATCCCGGATGTATAGTAAGATTTGAAACAAACAAAGGAACCATCTAAAGTTTACTGAGGCAGTGTACACTTACCGCTAAGGTCGTACCATTATAAAGCCTCAACGAACCCACTTCCTCCTTTAATTATTAATATTTTTTTTGTCATCCTCGCTCTTTTAACTCTTAGATATTACTATGGGAGTAGGCATATTTGAGTTTTAAAAGAGTTTTTACACTCCTCGTTTCTAAGTTTTAAGTCAGATGGTTCTACCTGTGCACAATCATAAATCTCCTCTCCATGGGTGAGTGGTTTAAAAACCAGCGTCATGTTCAGAGCGGGGACTGCAATAAATTAGTATTTCTGTACCAGTATAATAATAATAATATTTAGCACCACGTCTTACTACCCGTTCGGGTTATACGCTTTAAGTACTAATTACTCTAATGGATTAGGAATTGGGAAGGTTAAATTAGAGGAAGTAAACCCGCATTTGCGTGGAGGGAGAGTGGAAAACCATTTAGGAAAAACCACCCCCTGTTCTCCAGACCGAGATTCGAACCTCGATCTCCCTGTCCTCAGCAGTCAAGCTCAACACGACAAGCGCGTTAGCCAACTACGCCACCGAGGCGGGTTGTACCTGTTTAGGTAGGCATGCAATTTAAGAATTCGACCTAATGTGTTTTTTTAATCATCGCGTCTTACTACCTGTTCGGGCAACACGCATATATGGTAATTACTCTTAATGGGGTAGAGATGAGAATGGAAGCATCTAAAAGAGATAATCTGCCCTCATTTGCGTGGAAGGAGAGTGGAAAGTCAATTAGTAATAAACACTCATAGTAAACCCTACTGGGATTCAACCCGTGAACTCCCTATCATCAGCATACCAGTCTAACACGAGAATGAAACCTCATGTGGTCTGATTTGCTGGTGGTAGAGGAGCACTGGGTTCTAACTCCATCCGGGTGTTAATCATGGTAGTTTCTCTTAAATATTTTTCCACACTCTTTGGGAGCAAATTAGAGTACATTTTATTTATATTATACCTTCCTAAACTCTATCTAAATAGTGTAAATATGCCTACATCTTATAAGTGTGTCAAAATTTGTTTTAAAAAAATGTCAAAATATTATATTTGTGTAACTATATTCTACCATAAATTCTGTTAGGAATGACATTTCATAAAAATGAACAGTATATTTTGGCGGTAAAAATTGATAAAATTTTATTATATTATTTGTGTTTTCTAATAGATACGGAAATATCTATCAAACCGACAGCTGCAGATAACATGACCTGAGGAGTGAATATATGAAATTACGTTAGCTAAAGTGACTTGTTTAAATTTCAAATAGGGTTCTTCCTAAAATAATCTTTGTATAGATATTAAAACTCCTAGTTCTTGGTGTATTCATACTACGTTTCGAGACCGCTTCTAGATTAAAATATATCTAAGTAATGTGCTGGTCTAATAAGTTTTTTAGAACGTGCTTATTACACTAACAAATAGACTAGGGCAAATAATTATTGACACAACACCTCAATTAAAATACTTGACTGGTATTGTTATTTACATTAGAAAATTCATTTTGCCTTTTCTAAGCGTTTGGAGAGAGAGAGAGATATGTATATGGGATATCAGAATCTGGAACAGCAGCTCACATAATTTCGAATAATTTGATTACATTTTGACCTCACTTAGATCCATATGACAAGAGGCAAATGTTGTTTCCAGAGATAAGCAGCTTAACGTTTTCGACCACTGCTGACATGTTGTATTGATTAGTTTATATTTCACCAGCACTTAAGAATCCTGAAATACTAGTGGCTGTGTCATCTTGATAGCTTAATAAAAAGGGAGCTCAGAAGTCTAGTTTCTTATATTTTAAGTGGTTTCTTAAAGTTATTCAACAGTAATATGAAAACGAACTTATTTACAGATCACAACCTTGGCAAGATTAATTACAAGTAGTAATACTACAGTGAACTATTAGCTATCTTCACTTTATCAACCGTCACGGTTTCTCTTACAAAATACTTCAAATTTTCTTACACTGTTTGGTTTATATATACAATGGAAAGTAAAGATAATTTTAAGTTAATAGTATTTTTATTAGGTGAATTTATATCAAACGCTTAAGGTCTCATTATAACAGAAAATATATAAATAATTGAATCAAAGTGGCTCAATCTCATAAATAGTTTTTTAATACCAAGTGCGAAATTATTAAAAACAAAAACCATTTTATTTGTGCCCAAGTTTATATAAGCTAAAGCAACTGTAGTAATGGCACCTTAAGTCTGCATTTGGTTAATCTAATATTAATTACACTAATGAGGAAGGTAAAGTTTAAAGTCCAATCCCATTTGCTTAGAAAGAGAATGCGAAATTATTTAATAAAATTAACTCCTTAGACCAGGTGAGATTTTAATGTTGGCCTAATAAATCCCTGGAAAGCAAGATAAAACTATACTGACATCTTTTTCACCTTGACCTACGGCGTTGGTATTTATTGTGTTGGTTTTTCATTTTTACACTTGGATTTTCTCCCCTTGTACTCACATTAATGCGGGTGCATTTCTTAGTTACTCTCTAAATACTTATTGCTTTGATTAATTTGTTAGTAGACCTGGTATTGAGATGACTAATTATAACAAAAAAATATAATTCAAATTAATTTAGTGTATATTTTTATATTTTTTATATCTGACAGCTGGAACATTTAGTAGATTTATTTTTATGTTAAGTCATTTGATCATAAACTGTCAATATTGGTAAATATTATCAATATCTATGGACTAACCCAAATAATATAATTTAATATTATCAATATTGAGTAAAAAATAATCTGTTTATGGCCCTAGCTATGAATACTGAATTGAAAAATTATATATATATATAAAGTTTAGTAAAAATTAGTTTTATAAAAAGTCATAGGCCTATAACACAAATAAAAATGTCACGGTGATGAAATGGCACAAGCGAGAACTATATTTTAGAAATCAAGCTGAAATTTAGCGAATATACCAGGCGGGTGGAAACATAAACATTTAAACAAAATTACATGCTTATTAGATTGCCACTTTTGACAAAGGCTGTATGTACTACACCCTTATGAACTTTTAAACATGACAAGATAAGTATATAGGCACGACGACTACAAAAAAATAGTTTTGCAAGGCACAGTCTATGTCTCCGTATGTCTCTCTCTGCCTCGCATGTGGAACATCAAAGAGAGAGGTCTCCACCAGCCCCACCCCCTCCTTCTCCTCCTCCATAACTTCGTGATATTGCACTGTGATTGCCCTCCTCTTGAGCGTTTTGCTCTCCGACCGACGACTGGAGCGACCGACAGACACGGACCACTTTCCTTCGTTCTCCCTAGTTGCGCCATCCGGGCCTCGAGGGCCCGTCGTGACACGTTCTTTTAGTGGTGACCAACGGTCGGTCGGTCATCTCTGGGGCACTACTCACCGCGTAGTGGAAAAATGGCGTATGTGTTGGTCCATCAGCGTCGTTTAGAGTCATAGCTATCAACATTCACATCTGTTGTTCGGTCCTAATTCCCGTTCGGGAAATCCAAATTAGAAAGGGGAGGGAAGTATAGAAACTAGAGAAGTGTTCCTTTAACTTGTGGGTGTGTATCCTTAAGAGTACTCAAAGTATTTCAAGGGGTACATGATGTACTACTTAATTGTATGTATAATCTCTTTAATACTGTGTCTTACTACCTGTTAGGGTATGTATTCGTACTTTGCCTATGTACTAATTATACTAATAGGTTAGGGATCATGAAGACTTAATTTAAAGGATGTGCACAGCATTTGCATGTAGAGAGAATGGAAAACAATTGAGGAAAATCAGCCATAAGTGCACCCAACCGGAATTGAACCCTGATCTCCCCGTCTTCCGCAGTATAGTATAACACGAGAGTGGTGTATAATTATTTTAAAATAGTGGTAAGTCTCTGAACAAATATAAACCTGTATCGCCAGTTTAGGTGGCTACATGGTATAAGGCATTTCTCTCTTTCTCTCTCCTCCGTCTCTCTAGACTGGACTACCTGTGATGGGGAGTTCGGGGCTCGAATCTCGTCTGGTATAATGAGGGTATATTTTTTTAAATGGTTTTCCACTATTTCTACACGCAAGTGTGTGTACACTTCCCCTAAATTAAACCTTCTGCATCACTAACAAATTAGCATAATCAGTATTAGGCGTTTAACCCTGACGGGTAGTAAGGCATTCTGCATAAAAAAAGAGCCAGTCTAGCCACAAGGATAGCACCTAGCTTAGGTATGTAAAACAGAAAAAAAAATTACTTCGCATCGTAGGGAGGATATATGTAGTCTATTTTAGAAAACACTAAGGATAGGCCATTGAAACAGATATACTATATTAACAAAACTTAATTGTTTTTATTTTAAAATAAAAAAAAGTTTCAATGGTCAGATGGTCTAAGGTGCTACTCTCACAGTAGACAAGACTGCAGGTGACGGGATCGAATATAGGTCGGGTCAACTGAGGATGGTTCATTCGAAATAGATTCTCCAATCTCCCTCCACGAAAATGTGAGTACACTTCCTCTAAATATAATATTCCTAATTCCCAAAGTCATTAGTGTAATTAGTAGGTAAGCGCATAATCTGAACGGGTAACACGATTTGGTGCTAAGAAATAAGCTATAATGCTAAATTAAAGTAGTCTTTATTTCGCCGTTGTCAAGTAAAAATAGCAGAAAAGCTCGCTTTTACGGATAATCGTACGGACGAGATAATAACACAGAATTTGACGTAGTGTCTTAATCTTTTATTAAGACTTATTTCCATTTCTTATGTCTTTGCTTGGATCGCCGATAAGGATTTATTAAATTTTGAGACTACCATTTATTTTTTAAAAGGTAGCAGGTATTTATTCCCTTTGTGTGTGTGTGTGTGTGTGTGTGTGTGTAGTGTGTGTGTGTGTGTGTGTGTGTGTGTGTGTGTGTGTGTGTGTGTGTGTGTGGAGCTGGAAGAGTTACATTTATCAGGCCACAGCCTAGCCAAACACATAGGTGGAAGTTTGGGAAAGACTTATCTATAAGAAAAGTAATCCCACATGCGATCAAGAAGAGATAACCGTTTAGAGTAAGCCGACTAAATTGAGCCAGGCCTAAATTTGAGCCCCGATTTATACATAATCAATACACTATACAAGAAAAAGATTTTCGCTCTGGTCCATAGGCCTTTACTGAGCTAAGAGACCTGTTTTGATTTCCAATCTCGTAGAAAAATGTATCATAGAAGTAAGTGAAGATTCTATTTTATGGTGGGGATGTAGATATCTCAAGAAAAGAACAGTATTTTTGCCGTTATTATATAAATAAAAAAATTGTAGGCCAAAATGAATAAAATGTACTTCAGTAAAAAAATAAAGAATTTAATTTTATTTTCATGATGATGTCAAAAATGTTGAATATTTGTTATGAGCATAGTGGCAATGGACGACAAACATTTTTAAATAAAGAGAAAAGGTTGTTTTTATTAATTTCAAGGACACACTTAGTAAATATTAAATACATGTTGGTATCATCATGTGAATAAAATTAATATATATGGTTGTATAGAAGAAATATTTGAATTATTTTGACACAATTTTTTATATAAAAACTGAAAAAAAAACACCTTTTCTAGCTTCCTTAACATTGAGGAATTGATATTATTGTATTTGTCGTGTGTCTAATTTAGTGTGTTGTTAGTGATCTTCGTGTATTGTTGGTGTTCTGTTAGTTAAAAAAATTCACTTTAACACCACGAGCTATACAATTTTATATAACGAGAAAAAGCCTGTTTAAAATCGTTTATATACATGTTTAATGGGTATGCTTGCTATCGTGTAGCTAATGTAAATTTGTTTATTTGTATATTTAACATTATTACAATCATAAAACATAATTACTTATTTAATGTTTTTTTTTATTATCGCGTCTTTATAATAGTTCAGGTTATACGCATATGATATATAATAATTACTCTAATCGGGTAGCGATAAGGAAGGAAGCATTTTAGAGATTGCATACCCGCATTTACGTGTAGAAAGAGTGGAAATCAATTTATATAAAGATGCCCTCACTATAAGCGACCGGGGTTTAGCCCCAATATAACAGTAATCAGCAGGATAGACTAACATGAGAGTGACACCTTACACAAGGGGTCTCCAAACTACGGGCTACGGGACACATCTGGCACGTGGAATGAGCCTGTCTAGCCCGCAAAAATGCATCGACAAAAATTAATAATCAATTATGAAAAAAATTAATATTTTAATAACTAGTACCAGAATGATGCTTCTATATGCAGTACACAAAATACTTGCATACATACATACATACATACATACATACATACATACATACATACATACATAAATATATATACATACATACGTACATACATACATACGTACATACATATATACATGCATGCATGCATACATATATACATACATACATGCATACATACATACATAAATATATATATACATACATACGTACATACATACATACGTACATACATATATACATGCATGCATGCATGCATACATATATACATACATACATGCATACATAAATAAATACATACTAACATACATAAATGCATACTTAAATAAATACATACATGCATGCATGCATACATATATACATACATACATACATACATAAATAAATACATACTAACATACATAAATGCATACTTAAATATAAACATATATACTACCATACATACATACATACATGCAGACATACATACAAACCGACATAATGTATACCAATTTATTCTATAGATAAACTCCTACATTAATTAATTGTTGTGTATATTTATCTAAATTGTTTGTTATCCATTATCCAATTGAAAATATAAACTTAAACTAGTACTCACACATTCCTAATGTTGCCAAACGCTCTATAAGTTTAGTGACCCATGGCCTAGACTGTCCGACCAATGAAGAAGATTAGCCCCAGTGACTTATTATAAAGGTTATGGATGATTAAGCTGATTTGAGAAAATTCACCTGCATTTGTGTGTAGAGAGTATGATCATACCAATATAATAGATAACCTGTGAAAAACTGTGCACCTGGTTGCGATTCAAACCTCAGCTTTCCCGTTACTAATAATGTCATCTATTGTGAGCGTTACGTCTTAAGCCATATGTTCTCCACCATGGGTATTTAAACTAATGGGTTCATGACAAAATGTTATAGTATCTTGGAAGTGCGCCCTCATTTGCTTGGTGGGATACTGATACAATATTTAAGAAAATATACCTTCATATGGGGTGGAAGAGTACGTGAAAAAAGGTAAGTGTTTTTGAAGTTTTCATAGCAATATATTTTTTTGGCAAAAATTTATCAAATATAGTTTCATGAGAGACATTGAGATTTTGTTTTCACGTTAATCTCAACAGTACTTGAATATCCATTATAAGCATAGTAGTACTAGAATATAAACTTTTTAAATGAATGTCATTAAATTTCATGGTGCCCTTGACAGATTCATAATAAATATTGATTTCACTAAGTGGAAAGATTTAATATACTTGTATATGTTTCTACTGAAGAGATATTTGATAAATTTTGACTTAAAAAATTGTTTATATATATATGTATATATTAAACAATCATCACAGAAAATTTTCTTTAACTAGAAGATTAACTCTAGTTACCATGGTGTGTTATTATTCTTTGTAACGCGTCTTACCACCCGTATAAGCTATCCAATGTCAATATAACAGATTAGGTATGAGGAAGGCTGAATTTAGATAAAATGTTTCCGCATACGTGTGGGAGAAGAATGGATAACAATTGAGATAAAATATCCCAAGTACACCTGGTTGGGATTCGAACCAAGAACTCTTTGTCCCCTATAAACCAGAATAGATGAGACTGACATAGTCTGCATGGTCATATATGCGGGTTATAATTGTTTATTAAATAATTGTCACCACACAGTCCTTGTAAGAGGTTACTTATTTACTCTATAGCAGTGGTTTTTAATCTAATGTTGTCTTACAAAGGCCATGGACCTCCTTCCCATAAAAATATACATAAATACACAATAAATTTTTCTTACTATCTATCCCTTTAATACAAAAGTATCTACCCTTGTAAACCCAAGCGACCTTTTTTACTAGTCAAAATTTACAAATGAGGACTTTAATAGCAAAGCGATGACTTGAAAATTTGCAACCGCTAGTATTTTTTTTCAAACTGGAAATAGTTTTTAGTTTTCTAACTAAAAGCTGAAATTAAAACAGAATTTCTTACTGGAAGCTGAAAATTAGTTTACGTAATTATAGCGTAATTTGTTAGTTTACTTTATTTCAGTGTAAACTTATTATATTCCCACGGGCATAATAAAATAACAATCTTTACAACAAATTATGTCTCTCACTTTCCCTTTTTATGCAAAAATCAATGGCAACTTCATGAAGAGAAGTGAAATAAATCCAAAGTGTGTTACTTCAAAATGAGCTCTAGTAACTGTTCAAAAGTAAAAAAAAAGTCAATGAGAAGGATGATGTTGTTTTTTCTTGAATAATAAGTCTTAAAAAGTACAGCGTGCATGTCATATTTATTTCAATACATTTTTGTTTTGTTTTGATGGCATTAAGAGATGAATAACCTGTCTGTTAAAATATCAGGAAACTTTGGGATTGAATCAAAGCTTTGATCTACAATTTGTAATTTTTTGTCTTCGGTTCACGGATCCCCTGAAGCCTACCCACGAACCCCTTAGAGGTCCATGGACCCCAGATTAATCCTCTATAGCATCAGGAGCTCGAAAGTTCATTGTTGCTCTTCAAAAAGTACGCAACCTATCACTATCTTGATCTAGTTCTATCCAGTCCACCTCATCAAATCCTATTTCTTTCAGGTCTTTTCTAATGTTATTTTCCCATCTGCGGATATAGATCTTCCCAATGATCTCTTCCCATTGGATTTGTCAATCAATACCCTGGGCATGATTCTAGATTCTCCCATTAGCGCTGCATGTCCTACCTATCGTTATCTGTGAGATTTGACCATCTCACATATGTCTCGATGAGTACATGTTATGTGACTCATCATTATGTAATTCCCTCCACTCCAAGTAAGAGGTTATTACTTTCTTAAATCACGATGACTTCCAACCCCGCCTTAAATGAATATAAAAAGGTAAATTCCTACCCTTTCAACTCGTGTCGATGGATTCGTTCCATATTGCATATAGGCCCAGAGGCTGGTAGAGGGGAGAGTGGGGGCACTTGAAGATTTGATTAAGCGCATTGTCTCGAGGTGGCGTGGGTTAATTGAGTCACTTTCTCTGGACGGTGGCCGCCTCGGTTCACACGCTTCGCATGGCCATAGGTATCTCAAGTGTACCGTGGGTGACCCAAATATGACATGGTATGGACAGGGCAATTACAAAGTAGCAGTACACGTTGTAGGAGCCCGTCTCACCCTACGGTAATGCGTCAATCATATGTAGGTATACACAGCTCTAACCAAACACCGCATTGTAGTTCAGTCATATATCATATTTTAGAAAACCATGGAATACAGGACCAATTGATATATTTGCATATGAAGAGTACAGGGGAAAATAGGGGAAGTAACATTACACATATTATAAAGGACAACAACTTTTATATCTCAACCCCATAAGGTCTTCAGCAATTACTGTTTCTTAAATAATATAGATATCACAAAAACTTCTTTTAATAATAAAATAAAGTGCGTTTGAGAGGTATCAAAGTTGTTTAATGGGTTCCACCACTAGCTCAATTCGAGTTGAAACTATATTTTCCCCTTATATCCTCAGTAGCTGTTATATTAATTTTATCTTTAAATCCAAAACAGTTAATAAAACTAGCTATGATACGTTTTCTGGTACAAATGAAATCTAAAATCTAATTTTTCCGGTTAATCGGCCGTAAACCTTCGTTACCTTCCTAGTTTTCACAAACCTAATATTATTATATCTGTGTATCGTTTACCGCTTGGCTGGTGTATTTTGCTTGCAGGCTGACCCCATAAAGCCTTTTTTTATCATCAAAAAATACGAGTATTTAGGTTATTTGGCTGGTTAAATTTAGAATATTATTTACAAACCATATTAATCTCTGGGCTAGAAATTTATAATAAATAAATAGCCCTAATTTTTTATGATTGAGAATATACTTTAAATACAAATATAAGTAACCGCTGAATCCAAGATCTGGAGAATGATAGAGTATCTTAAGAGAACTCCAACAAAACTAGCGCTGAGAAGGAATTGTCAAAACTATTATGGTAAATCCCTTGTGGGATTCTCCTTGTACACTGAGCCAAGAAGAGAAGTAAGACCTCCCATTCACCAGCCTTCCAATCTATTGCGAGCTGCACACCTTAACGAGGACACAACCATTAACCAATAAATATTTTTAGTAGCCTGCTTTTATAATCGAATCACAGTACACTTGAATGATAGGTAGAGCCAAAACCAACATACACTCGGCTATGGTATTAGCCAACGTGATTTAGGAAATTATTTATTTTACGTATATTATAGTGACAAAAAATCCAAATGTACGAAGTAAGAAAGTGATTACTGGTATTTATTCTAAGAAACTATGGAAAATTATGTTTTTTGAGAATAATTATTCTTCACCCTTGGGGGGAGACGGTGGAGAACTAGACCTTCCGGATTTTAATCAAGTCCAGCAGCAAACATCAAATTACTGGCCTTACCTTGCATTAAAGTCACATTTTTTATACACAGCTATAATCTCTAATAGTATTTAACTTACTGTTTTTTAAAGACTAGAGAATTACCTTTTAAAAATGATTGATGTATGAAATAATACACGCAAAACTCTTGTCTACTTATTAACGTCAGCTATTTTGATCCGTTACTAGACATGTTTTAAAATAATATAATAGAAGGCGGTATGAAAGTTTAGTAGCCTAGAGTTTTCCAGAAAGCTAGTAAATTTCCTCTTGTATGTTTAAAAAACTGTATTCAAATATTCTTTCAAAAAACTATCAATAAAATTCAAATAAATGGCAGGAAAATGTACAAGATTTTGTAAACGGTTAGATGGAAATGAGATTAAATCAAAGAAACAACTATTTTTTAGAAAAATAATTGAGTTAAATTTTGAAACAAAGAATTTCATATCACCACAATCCCTATTTTTTAAGTTTTTATTAAAATTAATATAAAATAAATTCTAGTTAAGAGTAGCTACTATTAATTTTTATTGGGTGTATTTTTATATTCTCTCGACACCTCAAAAAGAGAATTATTGTGATAATCAAAAATTTTAACTTAAGTTAGGGATAAATGTCGACGTTTTATGAACCCCTGAAACAGAGAAAGTATTTTTTGCGATGCCGTCTGCCTGTTTGTATCTCTGACTAGAACCTAAACTATTATACCAATATGGTTAAAACTTGATATCTTTAGCTTTCATGAGGTCCCCCCGATGGGTTTTTAGAAATAGATAATCTCACCTAACTCTAAAATTAAGGGTGGTTTACTGAAGGGCATGAAAAGAAAAAATAGACTTTCTCAAAATCTGCCATAATGATTTTGATTAAGTTTTGTGTTTAATCATTTGTTTATATTACAAACAAAATGGGGATGCTCGTTTTCCTATTAAAATTGTTTTAGGGGCACTTTAAAGAGTGTAAATTTCCAATTTTGATCAAATATTCGCAACCATTTGAGATAAGAAATTACGCATTATTGTAAAGTTGTAGTACCACTATTAAAAATATAAATGTTTTAATTTGGGATGTATTTTTATAAAACCAAAAGTTTCTGGGCTATAAGCAAACATATATTTGTTTAGGTAGTATTTGAAATATATAATTAATAGTTATGATCTTTGGTGGACAGAAGTGCTCTTATTTTCTTTATGATTCTGTAACATTGTATATTGTTACATTAACGCTTTATGGTAATGTGTTTATGCAACAATGTTTATTATACTATTTAATAGATTCTATGAGTTTTTGTAAATATATCTATTTTAAGATTAAGGAGAAAGAAAGTATATGCGATGTACAGTACTATTTATTTAATAATTTCTTAAAATGCCTTTTTTACAAAAAATATACTTACATCCCTCCCCCTTTTAAACTCATACCAACAGCTACATTTCTAGACTACTCCTTATATCAAAGCTCGTTTTCTAGAAGAGGGGTTAATTTTAAGTGAAATGTTTTGGGATGAGATGAGCTAATTTTTAAAATCAAAAAATTCTTTAAATAAATAACAAAGTTTAGTTTTATAGTTATTATGAAATACCTCTTATAAAAATTATTGGAAAGCATAATCACCACTATCCCCAGTTCTGATGACTTTGTTTTAATTTAATTTATCTATTTATTATAAATAACAGGGGGAAATTAACTGAGCAGTACCCACCAGTAAAATATGTATAGGCCTACCTTTAGACAAAATACCTGCGTCAATACTAAAAATTAAATAAATTTGGCTAAAAAGTATTTTAATTTTACAACAAAAAGAGCTTTGCATTATAAAATACTTTAAATAGTTATTAAATTTGAAACTACACAATTGTTGACAAGAGATTATCGTTTTTGTGATAGCACCTTACGTATTATATTATACTTGATAAACTTATTATTTAGTTAGTCAAAGTTCTTTTTTAATAAAGTTATTTTTAAATACAATAAATTTTCCAATAATTTAACCCAGGGCAACAACATTTGGTGATAAACACACTCCATTAGTGATAGTTTTAATATATGATTTTGACAAAACCAATAAGGAAATATTTGAACTTCTTATTCTCCATAGAATCATACACATCTGAATTAAGATACGCAACCTTTAATTCAATGTGCGTTACTTTAAATATAAGAACTATGAGTTTTACTATTCTGGTAACAATTGCGGTAATCACCGTGATAATAAGTTGAAGTCAGCAAACTACGTCTTTAAAAAGTAATTTTAAAAACAAGCAAACTTATATTTGTATGCAAAGCTCTTTTAAAGGGCAATTAAATGAATTAGCAATTAATGTACACATTTTAAAAGTACTTGAGAGTATCCTACTAGTAGTACTTAGTATTATTCATTTTTAAAAGTATTTAACTATTCATCAACAATAGTGAGATAGATAATTCATCCATGCTTTTAAAGGCCCATCTTTCTCTTTGGGTAACACCTAACATAAGTTCAGAACAAATAATATATCACATCATGGTGTTGATTTCTATATTATACTTTAAAAAACATTGGAATAATTTAGTAAAGTGAAATAGTTTTATTTTATTTTAAAAAATACAACTAAAAGGGTAACATAATTATTTTAGAAACTAAAAATTCCACTGTAAAAATCTTAATTTCACTGATGTATAGAAAATAATAACAGAATTTTATTTTAAGTTAGTCTTTTTAGGTGGATACAAATTTATAAATAATCTTTAATTTTTAATTGCCATATAAAAACAAAGGAGTTGGAGTAAAATAAATTTGAGAAAATTCATCTAATTCCAATGGAGAGAGATATTTGACAGTAAACTACATTCTGGCCAGTGCGCGTGGTCCAAGGCTTGAGACTCTCATTAAAATTTATCGTCATTTACAGGGAGATTGGGATTTGAATTGGGTCTATATTCACTAAAGGCTATTTTCCACATATGATTAATAACTCGAAACAAACATTTTCCTGACCTTCCTCAGATTAGTTCATTTAAAATATTTGTAATAAGCAATTTGATTAAACCAAAAACGACAGTGCGGCGATTTATTATAAGTTATTAACTTCAACATATCTAAGAGATACCTAAAAGCCAAATATAGTCAGCCGAACTAACAAGAAAATCATTCAGACCATCTTTGAAATTATATGTGAAAAATATGCATTGGATAGCTAGATTATAACTTCTACTTCACCATCACTAAAAATCATGTATGCAACGATCTTGACACCTTACAGAATGTAACCACCTCTACGGGTACAGTGTGCGAATTAAAATACCCTCACTAGACTTTACCAATAATCGAACTACGACCAGTTATCGAACTCAGTCCTTCCTTTGGATCAAGAGTCAATTACACAATCCCTCCTAGCTGTGAGATTGTCAGAGTAGTGCACTACTAGATTTGATAATCTGCAAGGTTGTTCTCACGATCCCTACAAAGAACCTGTCTTTGTCTACGAAGGAGTCTCAGTTGGCTGTTGGCGGATACCTTGACCACTATGACATGGGACACTTTCTCCTTGTGGCAAGCTTTTCCAACTCCGTTAGTTGAATCATTTATCACCACCTGATCACGACTTCAGGGCACACCTACACATCGCTTCGGGACAGGTCGGACGCCTTCACTTTTAGAACCGCCTAGAAACAAAAGTAAACTGATCCTTTTTTATTATCATTATCGTTGACCTCTTCCACCTTGGTCGTATGTTTAAGGAGGACACATATACATTTAAAAGAACAAGGCTTGCCACCACACAATGTCTAATATATCTATTTTATAGAAGTACCACTCGTCCACGATATCCGCACTTAGTTCCTCTCCGTAGCACCGCGTCTTACTACCCATTCGGGCTATACGCTTATGCATTAAATACCCTAATGATTTTAGGGATTAAGAAGGCTGTATTTATAGGAAGTGCACCCGCACATTGCGTAAAGGAAAAGTGGAAAATCATTATTTTAAATCACTCTCAGCCTATCCGACTGAAATACGAACCTTGATATCCCCGTCGTCGGCAGTCTAGTCTGATGATAGAGTTTCGCGTTAGACCATGCGGCCACCGAAGCGGGTCGCACTTAATTACACTGATATTTACACAATACATGATTCCTCAAGGAAATCTTTATCCGGATCTTAGTCTATATTGAAACTACTAGAAATATTAATTCATATTGATCTTTAGCGACACGTTTAACAGATAATGAAAAAGGTAAAACTTACCATTTTGGGTAGAACAAGCTCCCGTGTATGAAACAGAGATTCGAACCCAATCATCCTTGTCACCATAAAACCAGGTTAAATTGAGATTGCTTTATCAGTCCATGTTATCTATCAATGCGGACAGTGGCTAAAATAATCAAATATCAAGATTTTGGAATTGGAGCAATACTCTAAAACTTAATTCCAATATCGGGCTGTGTGTGTGTGTGTGTCGTAGAAAATGCATTGTTTTGCATTAATCTATTTTTAAGTAGGGTACTTGCATGCCTTGGGATTATTAAGTCAACTTTTAATACCAATAACAGTGATTATATTTAAAATCATAGCTCAAAGTTTATTTGAATACCGTACTATACAGCAAAATGTTCTCATATTCTTTTTCTTTCAATCGTAGAAGAGATCTACACATAACCAGTTTGATAATTACAAACGTCCTCAATAAATCCAGTCGATGTAGTTTTTTTATATAACGAAATAATGATGCATTATCTAGGCTACGAACAAACCATTAATACATTTCTTGCAACATAACATGTGTTATTTATGGTGTTGTCTTGAGTTCATATCAAATCACTTTGGCATTAAAAAAAACTTAACCGTCACAAAATAATATTGATTTATATTATGGTTTTATTTGAACAGATATGACATTTAAAAAATATTTTTAAACATTTGATAAACAATAGCTTTGCACTATTTTTTGTTACATTATGTGTTTTTTGTACACCGCCCCCTACAACCCGTCCGGGATATCCAAATACCTACACTAATAAGATTGAGATAAATAAGGATTTTTTATAGAAAATGTACCCGAATGTGCACGCCAATGTAAAAAAAAAGCATTGTAAACATATTTTTCCTATGTATGTATATATTATTTCCTCATTGATGATTTATTTATCTTTTACCCCAGTTATATCGGAATCTGGTTGAATTCCAGCTGTAGTAAAAAAATACATTTATTCTGTTATATAGTCAGTTAATATGTAGGATCAAAATCTAGGATGAAGTACTAGGTATATTTATCTAGGTAAAGTTATTTTATAAAAATTCGTGGTCATAACATCTGTGTGTTTAGGTCACGCCTAGGGTCATGGTGACCTCTAACAAGTATTTAGTAACGCATTATTTAACTTGAAGTTGACATTTCCTACGACCTTCCAACTTGCTTGATGTTTTGTCGTGACATACCTCGACAGTGCAGAGTTCGAGGTCTCAGAGATTCAAGCCACGTCTGGCATCATGGGCACCCCTATCAACGTATTCAGTGCCACATAATATAACCTGAAGTTGAACGTTCCTATGACCTGCCACCCGGTTTGATGGTCTTTCATCACATAATTCAACAGTGCAGAGTTCAAGGGCCTCAGAGATGTAGGCCACACCTAGTATCATGGTCAGGCCAGATAGTTTATTTATTGTCACATAATAAAACTTCACGTTGACCTTTTTACTGGATCACCACTCTTCTCGATGCTATGCCACGTCACACCGTGATTGTCTCACGTTTGAATATCATGTAGAGGCCACCCTTGGCGTCATGGTCACCCCTGATAACGTTTTTAGTGTCCTGAAGAGTTTCAAGTTGACCATTGTACTGACCTGCTACCCTACTATATGCCATATTGAATCACCTTGATAGTCTTCATGTTCAAAACCTTTATAAAGGCAACACGTGACGTCATATTTATCCCCCAAAATGCATTCTGTGTCCTTAGTAACAAGAAGTTGACCTTTCTACTAACCTTGCTATGTCCTGTTACACCTTGATCGTCTCATGTTTGTGTCTCATATAAGGTAATGTGACACTTGGCGTCATGCTCACCCCTGACCATACATTCTGTATCTTGAAGAACCTGACCTGACCTGACCTGTCATCATATTGTGTCATAACTCGACAGTCCCGAGTGTGTGTTCCCATGAAGGACAGTGGCCTGGGTGAAAAGATGTCTATAGTCCGGTTGAGTCCTTTTAGGGTCAACATCGCTTTTTAATGATCCCAAAGAGGATACGTGTTCAAATTTTGGCTGGAATATATAAGTGAGTGTGGAAAAAAAAGGCATGGTCTAAAAATTTGAGCCTCTATGTTTATGAAGATGATAAACAATATATTAAGGCAGTGGTTCCCAAACTTTTTAGAACCATGACAGATTTTTTTAGATGACAAAATTTTGTGACTCACCAAGTTTAAATAGATGTGAATAAAAGGAAATCTGAGAGGTTGAGGGAGGTAGAGAGGAAAGGGGTACTTTTTTTTTTTTTACAATTCTTTTTAAATTTATTGAATATAATTTTACAAAAATATTATCTATTTCACATAATGAGGCATGTGTGAAGTTTGCCCTTGTTTTCGGGGTTTTATTAATACTACGACATTGACGTCTACGTCATAGTCACGTGATTATAAACTGATTCCCGTTTATTTTATTTGTTTTTCATTTCCCATTTATTCAAGATTTTGTATTTACAAATAATTTCAAAAGTTAAAAAAATTTAAAAACTTTCTGTGGCCCCCAAAATTTTCTCATGACCCTAATTTTGGCAACCACTATCTTAGAGTATTTTGTGCTAGCTCCGGTATGATCTTAATTAATGTAATCTTAAGAGGGCGAGAAAGTGGCAATTATATGAAGTATGCAAAGTTCACTTAAAGTCCCGTCTTAACCATCCTTATCTCCAATCATGTATTTAAATTATGTAAATAAATACTACGATACTATAGTATATACCTTATTATAAACTATAGTATTTAACTTATAATTTAGAACACAAATTAAAAACTGAGTTGTCACTAAACGTTCCACAAAATACAAAATACAAGATACAAGATAGTTATTATATAAAACACTCTTCAGATACCCTTTTTAGACAAAATCGTTAATTTAAATTAAAAACACACACAAGACTTGTTGTTGTACACACACGCACTCATATATATACATTTATTTATATATTTCTTGTTTGTAAGTACAGTAATAAAAAATCTCTGTGAAAAGTAGAATTCGCTGCTCCATTAATGTTCTTATCGTTACTGCATTTTAAAGATTTCTTTTTGGATTTCAATTTGAAATACACCCAAGGATTTCTCCTTGAATTTGAAGTATATGTTTTTATTTAATGACCAAGTTGGATAGTTAAACAAATTAAAACTTTATTTTATATACATTATAAGCATAGAAAATAACCATTGATCACGTGGTTTAAGACGTCAGTCCTTCAATAGGTGAGAATTTGCAAACAAAAGTACAACATTTTAGAAAACATTCTAAAATAATCTTACGTAAGGAGTGTTGATAGATTATAACTAAAGACTTAGATAGATATTAATACAAATATTAACGAGAAAGAAAAAGCTAAAAAGTTAAATCAATGGAAAGTGATTAACTAATATGTTAAAATCATTTTATTTTAATAATAATCTTAGGTTGAATAAAAACATAAAAATAATATGAGTCAAAGGGGGCTAGAAAAATGGATTAAAAAAATATATGGTTGACAGTATTTATAAATAAACCTGCAAGTCAAGAATATAAACAAAACACTAAGTGTAA